>DVXP01000696.1:0-18447 GCA_018235645.1 Junonia grisea | reverse complement strand
CTGGCTTTTTGTCAATTCATGCTGATTAATAAGGTGTGGCTCAAACGATGGTACGTGTATGTGAAGTGATTCCACGAATCGATTGAATCTTTCATCATCAATCAATCATTTTTCGTCTGGTTTACTGTGATGAAGGTATAACTGAAAGGAACTGAAATTTCAAACAACATATTCTCTTAAGCTAAAGGATGTAGGTATATTTACCTTTACCTGTTAATGTATTATTGAGAAAATTCATAAACTATAGATATAAGGTGTTTAGAGATGTTGGTTATTTGAGCATGTTAAGCCAGAAGAATATTTGATAATGTCGTCAAAAATTATACAATAACACATAACACAAATAACAGCTGATTTGTATTATCGGTATCATTAGAAAGTCGGTCACTAAAAACATTTAAATGAAATTCTCTTAAAATGTGGCTATAAAATATGTATGTGAAAAATTATTTTAACTAGGCCATATTCCCACGGTAATGAAGTGCGTGAAGCGGAACGTATTACTGTTCTTTTAGCGAACGAGTAGTTTCAGGATGGAGCCATTTATTTTGCATAAACGCGATCAATTTGGTAATGGCTTAATTCACTTCCAAACGAGTAACGAGGATAATGTTATCCGAGTAGTTCATTTTCGTCGCCCTAATTTGCTTTGATGCATCATTTGTAACAGAAGAACGTTGCTTTGAATCAAAGTTGACGAAACAAAATCTTCATGAAGTTGAAAAATGTAGGCAATGTCATCTACATTAAAAAATCATAAATTCATATAGCGTTATAAATGAACTGAGTAAGAAATCGTAAATTTGCTGGAAATAGTTTTCACAGCCGGGATTCAATTTATAACATGTTAAGGCTTGCAATTTAATTCTATAAAACGATCAGTATTGTAGGCAAATTTCGCTCAAAAAATCCTGAAATTTTATCGTGAATTGCTTGTAAATATTTAAGCGAAGCCACGCTTAGCACACGATCCTTGTATAAAGCAACATGAACACTCTATTCAAATATTTGAACTGTATATTGAGAAACTAGACTGCTATAACTAGTTGGTTTAGGTTTTATATGCACTTTGGGTATAATAGAAGAATTAATTAGGTTTTGTGAATCTGTAATAGTTAATGTGTTAAATTTAACAAGACGGAATATAATGAATACGAAGCTAGAAAGAGATATTATGAAGTTAAAAGTTTGAAAGACTTGCAAATTTATAGAAATAGACACCATTGTATAATTACTGAAGTAAACATACCTAAAACTGAAATCAAGGTATTATGGTTTTGGACAAGTATAAACGTACGTACTCGTATATCTAGTTTGTCGTTGACCAAATGCTTTTAAAAATTTTGATGTTCTCGATTGTTTTGGAAGTCGATAAGGATATTATACCTTACGAAGAAGGATACTTCTGGAAATTTCCGATATTCTGCACTTATGTAGTGACACTTGTTAGTGGAAATCAAGTATAAGGTGTTGTTTTGATACTCAGTAACTGAAGCCGTCTCATGTTCGATGTCATATGATCCACGTTCCGATTGGCTGCTGTCACGGAACGCGCCGGTCGCACCCCATTCCAATACACTGCTGGATATCTTGAAACAAGTTGTCAATATTTGCAAATGCAGGACCGTTCTCTTCGGTTTTAGTGGTCCTTTGACATGATATTTGCTTATTTTATGTCTGAATTGCACGCGCCGTTAAGATTATTTCGTTATTTTATGACGCTGCAAAGAAACGTTCGGACAGTTTTAGCCTTATAATTTTTATCCGTATCCCTGGATAAGGTTACATAACTTTTTTTTTAAAACATAAAACTTAGTGTACTTTATAGGGACGTCAGTTTTAGTGTTATTTTTTAGAAATAAAGTTATAAGTTTCTTTCAATATCAACCTCTGAATTGCTTTTGCCATAATACTTAAGCATTTAAGTAGCACCATAAATTGGAGGTTTATCTCAAACGGGTTTCAATTTAGGTGGGTTGTGCGAGATATGACGTTCATTAAAGCGCTTTGCGATCTCACGGCGAATTAGCTAGCCAAGTGGTTGCGGAGTGAATGGTCCTCGAATTGTTTGCTAATTACCAGCTGCAGTTAGGGTTTATGCAATTATCATCTTCTGAGGAACAGCTTGGCGTGGGCGTTTTATTGTATATTGCTTTAATGTCTGCTCTAACGTACGGTACTTTATCCATTTCATGCCCGAATGGAACAATAACCCATAATTCGTCCCATTTCTGTGTCTATAATTTATTTCCAGTGATTTAATTATTATTGCTAAGACATTTTAAACAACGGTTATTTTGCCTTGCATCAGTTTTCTCGTATTTGTATAGTATCAATTTATGTACCTGAAGTTGCATTAATAATGAAAGCACTAACTAACGCTTATAACGGTGTTCTTTATAACACCGACAATATTTATGTGTACTCGTATAAAGTACAAACACTAAGGTAAGAAAAATGTTATTAGCAATGAACATCGCCAGTTTATTATTTCGAACCGCAAAGAACTTCTCATTTCGCGTCGAAGCTAATGAAATTTGAGAAGGCAGGTCGAGTGGTCTTTTATACGGCAATTTGTTTATAAAATTACATTTTTGTTTTACAAGCAAAGCGGCAGCATTTGCGAAAATTCGTATCAGCCTGGTCGTGCGGACAGGAGCGGAGGCGGAAAGATCTGTTGTCCTGTTTCAGGAGCATCGATTGGCGTTCTCTGTGGTGTGTAGAGGAAAATGTGCTTTGCGCATGGTGGTTTTAGAGGAGTGATTCGATTGTTAGGTTATGGAGTTACGTCGTATAGGGTTCGCTGCGGTCGGGCTCCACGCGGCCGGCCGGTACCCGCAGTGCCGCGCCGGTCGCCGGCTTTTACGCTCGCGTCACCGCAACCCTGTCGAAATACGCCAGCGTTTTGTTCGATAACATGCGACGCGTTGCGGTAGGTTTACGAATACGTTTATCGCGGAGAGTGTGAAAAATCTTTTTTGTACGGAATATAGAATAATGTGTCTCAGTGTGTTTTTGTAAATTGTACGGCTTAATACGTTTACCCTAATGTGATGAAGGCAAGGATAATTACATTGTGGTTTGTGTAGGTATTGTTTGTGATACTAAATTAAATGTAAACGTAATAACGGTTTGTGTTTCCACAATTCCAATAGTCAATATGTCCGAATTCAGGAGTTGGTACGAGTTATTTGATAAATATTAAGGCTTCCTATTTTGATTAAAATTAAAAGGTATCAGTAATTCATTATGTGGTACATATTATTTTAATAGAAGAAAATTAAAGGATTTAAATTTAACTAAATATTTGGTAATTCCGGCGTTAGGTGACACTTAATTCTCTGGCTACTAGTTTTCATCGATCAAATTGGAGGTGACCAAGTTACCATATTGTATAAAATCTAATATTTATTTACGTTTCGATTCCCTTAAATTTGTATCCCTAAAATCCTTCAGAAATGTTTCTGAATTAACTCCGCACCAATTAACGTTTCAATTAATTTCGGAAACATCTTCGTCTAATTTTAATTCATTAAGGAGTATTGTTATCGGGTATAAGGCGGAATTCTATTGTCAGTATATTCGGTCTGGTTCAGTCCTTTGGAGTATTCTTAATTAATTGCCTGTTTGACGAAGGATCTCCGTCCGTGACACTTCGGAGAATACCGTTCTGTCTGAATATGATGATGTCGAATATCTAATTGACCTAAATGACGTATGAGCCGGGAATCAATTTGACGGTCTAAAATCGTATTGGTCTCATTTTTAAACCTACTTCGAAAAGAGTTCATCAATTCGTTGGGAGCTTTTTCTTGTGTTTAGATTTTTTAGATTAGATGTGAAAATTATATGTGTTATTACAGACAAATTATTATCTTACCTATAGTAAAAATAGTACAAAAAAATCAGGCCATAAAAGTAGTTACTGTAAACTCTATTTAGTATTTAATACAAAATTTTGTGTACGTCAAAACATTGAACACTTCATGGGTCCATATGCTAAAAATCGATAACATTGTCTGGTGTTACAAGCGGGTGGCAAGCCTATGAAAGAGGATATTTAGCCTGTTTATCTGATTTAGCAAATGTCCTATCTCGTTGAGACCGCACAAAAACGTAAACACCAATACACGCCCACACGAAAAGGTCGCAATTCTCGAGGTATCTTGGATACGGAGCGTTTTCGCAGAATAGATTACCATCAACCTTAATCTCAACCTAATATTCGAATTCAGACATGATATAATGGATATTTTCAAGACCGCCCTTGTTGTCATGGCGACCCATGCTTTTGTTCAGATTCAACAGAGCTGTATATTGAAGTTACGATGAGATCCTATTCCGTATAATAATAGTCCAATTTGAAGGGAAAAATTGGTAATTGGTATCTCATTATTTTGTTCGAAAGCTCTTAGCTTTTATCAATAATTGGGAATAATATTTCCGAAAGCAATTTAATTAAACGTGCGCATTGAGTTAGTAAAACATGAATTCCCACGTCTTGTAAAATCATGTGTCATGCACCCATATCTTAATTTTGTTACACGGTCATAGTGGGTCAGATGTTCTAAATATAGCGTCGTATGTAATTGCAATGACAATACGCCGATTGAACTGAATTTATGGATTTAACTATATTATTAAATATGATTCTGTTACACATTTATATCATAATACGGTTGTTTTATTACTTGGGATTTGTTTTATTATCACCAGACAAAGTCCGTCTTTCTATAAAACTAGAATACTGTATGTATAACGTTTTCTGAAACATTACTAATTTGGTAACTAGAAGGTACAATATTTCAATCGCTTGTTTTGCTAAAATTCAATTTGCGTCAAATTTTTGGCACAGAGAGCAGTTTTCGTATTTTCAATATCTTCTAGATTCTTGTTTTTGTTTTGGAATTAATTTTCCAGACCTCGTTTTATTTATGTTATTATTAACTGGCGTGCTGAATTAGTAATGGTTTTACGCTATTATCAAATCTGTCAGCAACGCTTCGACACTTATCTCTCCGTCTCTTCCTTCCTCGGTTACAGCAAAATGGCACAGACCAGAAACATTACATTACACAGTACTGATGTTATTCCAAATTTTAACAGAGCATAAAAATTACTCTATACATAATACAACGGTCTATTTGAATTTTAATGAGTTGATGGCATGTTGTTTGCTATCTTAACCCCTGCTGGGGAGCGACGACCTTCGGGATCGTGAGCGTTACTCATTTTTAAAGGTTCAGTAATATCGCAATTTATGTTTTTAATAAATGTTAAATTAATATCTACTCTAGGAAGAAACATGAGCTAACAAGTTCTAAATGTAACTTTCGTTTATTTTAATTTTATTCGATTCCTGGATTTGTTTACAAGATGTGATAACATTTTATTAACTTTAAAAATAGTACAACGTAGAAATTAAAGATAGTTTGAAGTCAGCAAGATCGCAATACAGTTCTGTAGGTGTAAGATAAATACAATTTTTAAGAGCCTTATTATTCTTATTCGTTCTTAACCAGTTTTATACAGAGCAGTGGAGTAGGCGAATGTTATTAGCAATTGTTTCGATGAATCATTCATGATTAGACAGAACTGATGTGTATTAAGGTTGCCACAGATCTTTTGCGGAAATTTTCTATGAAATCATTTTTGTATATTGCAACATTATCCTTTTGCTCTGATGTAGGTGCTAAGTTATAAAAGAAGAATTTTGATTTTATCAATATTGTAAGCACTGCGCGTATGTAATATTAAAACATAATTTAGGAATTAATTTGGGCAATATAACACCTTTCACCGTTCCAACTTACAAGACCACAAAAGCCTTCAATTGACGCCTTTCGTACGCACCTGATCTTGCTAATTACTTATGCGAAATCAATTACCGGCACTTTCTCCGGCGGTCGTAAAACCGCGTGAGTACAACGCATTTCACGGGTTAACGCGTTTGCAATACGTGCATTAACGTAATGTTGTGTGAGTGATTTTAATTAGCTTTTTTTTCCTTCGTATTTTTGTCCCATAGTTGGTCAGATATTGGAAATTGCTTATCCTTAGTTCAACCGGATATTTAGTTTTATTTTTGTTAGTGTTAACTTAACCATTTATAGCACACGTTTCTGGCATCATTCTTAAGAATATAACTGGCAAAAAACATTAAGATACTGTAAATTATAAGTTATTAGGTACACTCATCAACTCAACTTTTCCAATTAATGAATCTTCTACAGTTAATTGCTAAATAGTTGGTATAGAAATTGCGACATTTGCAATGGTGATTTTTTATATTATACTAAAAGCAAGGATGAATAAACTTGCGGTGAACACAATGTTATTGACCGAAGTGATGGGATGTTATCGACTAGTAGCAGCGCTATCGTAAACAGTTGCGCCGGCGCATGCAGATGATTGTGTAAAAATAGACTTGAGTGATGCGTTTTTTTCAAAGATTAATCATACTTTTTTATAGAAACTAATTTTATATTCACCGTGTGTTGTTGCTTTAACGTTTTTTACTTACGTGTGAAATATATGAATAGGTATATGTGTATGATACTTTAACAGAGGATGTGATGTGTTGAAGTTAAAAGGTACCTTTAATATGAATATGATTACTTTGTACGCGAGTTGAAATTCATTTATTAATATATCACCATACAAGTGTTCAATGTTAACGCCTCAAATAATAAATACATTCGATGAGGTCATTCTCTCATGTCTAAAAACGGCCGAAGTTACAAAGCCCAAAACAACCCGAATACCATTGAACGGTCCATGTAACCCCTTGTGATGCAAATTGTTACATAAAATGAAATACCTACCCGACCAGATGCCAAACTCGCTTATTTCAAACCAGAATCAGATTTTGGTATTCGATAATTATCCGCCGAATCGAATGTTTCGATTAAAGCGGTATCGATAACCATATCTGTTGTTTTGGTTAAAATTGAAATGAACGTGGATATGTTAAAATCGATGGGTACGATATTTTATTTTAAACTCGAAACCTGAGAATAAGAATGAATTTTTGAAAGAGATTTACATGTCAATGACATTTGCTATATTGCAGTCGTGTTGATAAAAATTTATCCATTCAAAATATACGATTTGAACACCAAGAATTTGTTACAACTACCTAACTAGAGGTGTTTTTTTTTGAGGTTATTCTATTAATTCTAAAGCTTTCCGTAAATAGAAAGTTACTCTGGAAATTGTCATATTTGTATTGAAGATACGCTTTAAAACTCGTTAGTTTTAAGATCTTCGTGTGGAAAGCGGTAACAAAACATCTGGGTAACAAAGGCACTATATAAACAAGTCTATTTCAATTTCCTACTTTTCCGGATGAAACTTAACGAAATGAACAAATAAGAAAAGATTTTTACGCTTATTGGAAACCACTATCTGAATGGACTGTGGTTGACACTTCGCGGTCGTTTCTACGCCAGCAGGTGACAATTACTTAAACTCATTTCCGTTCCAAAGAATTCCCGGTAAGTCTTAGTACGTCCATCTTTTTTATTATACAGCACAGTAACGGTCGTCTTAATGAGTACGCCTGTCCCACCGTCCTTTGGGATTTGTTAATTATTCTCTTCGAAATTCTCTTAAGCTTGTTAAGATACTTTGCTTCGGAGTGGACTCGGAAGAAACTGTTTTTTCTTTATCAATATCTATGGCTTTGGCTTTTGTTCGTCACTTTATTAATTTAAACAAAAAATACCATAATTAATTTTAGATAACCCAAATCTCAATTTTGCACATTTATTATGTATTGTGTAGTCATTTATGAAATACATACAATGTTCATGTTTAGTAAGAAATTTTCATACTCTAACTCATTACTCTATCTGGTATTATCGTCTTAGTTGTAGACGATATTGTTAAGTTTGCCGTCTATTCTATTTAAAGTTTATTATCTACAATTTTTACTTTAAATTTTATTATGATTCTCTAGTTTATGATATAATTATAATATTGTATAAAGAATATTTCAAAATAATTACCCTTGTCCCTATGCCTTCTTTTCTGATTTAATTATCCCGAGTTCCCTTGAGCTCATTAAAATGATTCGCTTCTCAAACAATGTTTTGATATAATTCCTTTGGACTTGAAGCGGCACAACACGACGTTGGATCAGATTTTATCGGAAGATATTTTTAACCAGTACTTTATTTTGTTCGTTATCTCAAAAAAGATTTACGTAACGTAATTTGTTTAAGTAAGAAACTCACTAATGTTTTTGAAAACGTTGTAAAAGAATTCGAAGTAAAAGTAAATAAATTATCAAGGGAAAAAGCTGTGGCAAATTTTATTTTCTGGAAGCAGTGATATGTCCCAATGCAACACCAAAAGTCCATTACACAACTAACACTTTCCGCACTGGTCATGACAAATTTCGAAATGACTCGACAACGAATCTTGTAGTCGTACGCAAAACCTAACGTTCGTGTGGTCCAAGTCTAATTAGTTAACCGATAACATTTCCTAATAACATTAGACCTACAATAAGAGAAACAGTGCCCAGAAACGAAGCTAACGAGCTGACTAACAGTTTTATCGTGAGCAGTAAATCTGGTGGCTGGACCTCAAACGATACAATCTGCCTACAATTGTGTCGCCTTCGATTCCCACGTGAAGCTTGCATGTATTCACCGAGCCTTATAGTTTTCGATCATATCACAATGGTATTATGCGCAGCTACCTCAGGTAGGAAACTGAATGTCTAAATAATATTTTGTCGTGAACCTCAAATGGCAAAAGGATATATGCCGTTTTTATTTGTATTTATATTAGGATAACAAGAATTGTAATTATTTTATATAATCTGGAATGTACAAACGACGCCAGATGATATTTTATATAACATGCATGGGCATTTTTGAATTTCCATTTTTGAATCAGAATTCAACGAGCCACTTCAAAGAGAATCTTGAAAGAACAATTAAATAATTGATTCCATTTTCTTCCTTTATTTTAAGTATTTCAAAATCTGCTTGTATAGCTAGCACGAAAGACTTTCTTTATATAATGTAACGTAACACAGCTTGTGCATATCCCACTGCTGGGCATAGGCCTCTTCTCCTATTAGGGAGAAGGTATGGGGCTTAGTCCACCACGCTGCTCCATTTCTTTCTTTATATGAACTGGAAAAATAAAAATTGTATAAACCAACAAAAATCTATATTTTTTTTAATCTTTCATAACCTACCTATATTGAATTTGAAATTTACATTTTCGTATGCTATTTCACAATGCTTAAACATTTAGTTATTCCAAAAAGTATTTTTACGGAATTCCAATACAAGCAGCTCAACGGTACCATGTGAATATCTAGCGGATACAAAATACAAAATCTCCGAAGAATATTATGCAATCTTGTAAGGAGATTTAGTTGAAGCTGCAACACGCGGAAGATCAACGGAGCCGGCGGATTCACTTTATCATATTAATAAAGTTGCGCGAACATATTGTGACAGGATTAATCAAGGAGATAGAGGTGGACCCTCGCGTCTGAGGTTTATTCACCTCGTGTGGAGCTAGGTTTATAACTTCGTGTGTAGATATTTCTAATAATATGTCGTTAAATCTGTATATGTTTTTTTATGTATCCTATAGGCTAATGGTTATATGCCACTCAGTGTTGTCTTTAAGTGTTTTCACTGTTAAAAAATGGCAAAAGACATCACAAACGTCTTTAATTATTTTGGTTCTTCTCAAATAGTTTAAGTGACCACTTAGACAAAGTGTGAGATTGCGCTGGTAGGCAGATTCACAAATATAGGTTGAAACTGGATTCAAATATTTATAAAATGTATTTCAATCAATATGATCAATATGAAAAGTTGTTCGTAATAAGAAAATACGTAGTTGGAGATGCATAATCGAAAGATGAATTTTAAATTCTCAATCTTCTGTGCAGGGTTTCAATGTTTTTGTTTTTGAAAATATTACTTAACTCTACGTCATTTTCTACGTCTCTGCTGTTTAATTTAGATAATGGGTAACTTTTGAAATTAGTATTCCATTACTAAGAGACATTCGTATGGGGAATGCAATTTCCTAATGCATTTGCTACATCTCCTGTAAGTGCTCGTTTATTTAGAAATAGATTTAAGCATGTACTTACATTTGTCGCATTTTCAGTACTTCAATATTATGAATTATTGATGACATGCGGATAACAATTGCATCTCAATTCATCTGGTACTCAGTAGTGAACATCGTGAGAAAATGATATCATGAAAAATTCTAACTTAATGAATGTAACTCCATAAATTTGCAATGGTGCAGAACGTTGATTGAACACCTTTATATTTTCTTAATAGATGAGAAATTGACCCAGAAATTGAACACATTACACACACACAAACATACTATCGTCATCATTTAAATTTTAAAAATAATCATTAAATTGCAAATGTCGTACTGGTTGCAGTGGCGCTAATTTACTGCAATGTAACACAGTGCACTAATTTCTCTCATTAGAAGAGTCCTCTCCGCAGTGGCTCTGTAATTGGGTAACTTTAATTTTTGACGTGTTCTGTAACTTTCGCAGTTAAATGCGCCTTGCTAGTACCGTCTGTCGGTATTATAACGTGTAATATTAAAGAGCACTCTGTTTCCAACTTTATTATTATTCGTTTCAGCTATGTAATCTGCGTTTTAGTAACTTTTGGTAGCTTTCGGTTTAATTTCATTTATTAATACATTCTGAAAGTTATGACGGTGTTTATGTGTTGCATTACAGAAACTGAGAGATAGATTCGCCTCTAATGGAACTATTTTCTTCCGATTTTGGCTACGCAATATTTTGATAAGCAGTTTGTTCTGTTCTGTAAACTGTTTTCTTATAAATAATGTTGTTGTAATAAATGATGTCGTGTTGTTTTGTATCCTTATTATTAAATAGTAGTTGCACTTCTGTCATGTCAAATAAACAACGTATCCTTGAGGTATTGCATAATTTGTTTTATCTAGACCTACTGGGTGTCCAAGTTTTACGACTATCGTGTCAGTTGGCACAATATACGACGTTTAGATGGGAAGCTATCCCCTAACGTTACGCAAGAGATGCATGTACCTTGAAGTTGAGGACATTTGTTTCAGTTTGGTCAAACTTTAGCTCCTAGCTTAGATTAGGAGAAATGGTCTTCAAACAATTTATCTATCTCAGATGTAGTTTCTGTTTTCTTTTTCTGAAATTCGAACGACATTTTCAATACAGTTTGTTCTTACTTAGTATTCATATCAACGAAATCATTTACAAGAATACACTAGTGCAGTTACGTAAGGGGTTCCTGGCAAGAGTCCTGGCTTTCTAACATAGTCGGAGCTGCCAAGTTTTTCGAATCGGTCAGCTGGGCCAACATTGGCTGGATCGTGACGTACTCACTTTTAAAGTGGTTTACCCGATCCGTATCGTTGTTTGGTAAAGGTTGTGAAATTGGAGTTTTGGCATATTTTTTGGTAAAGTTTACCATTAAGATAAACCAAGCATCAATATTAAATCTATGTTAGGTCAGTGGCATTGAATGTGTTTTTCGTATTTTTATTTGAATATAAAGGAATGATTAAGTCAATGTGTCTAATGGGTCTGTCTTTCATCTCATGAACCAATTCATTTTCACAATCCATTTGACTAACTTTATTTAATGCTAATTCGTTAAATATAATAAAGACATATAATATATTATTGATGATAAAATCGATTCCATCGAGAGCTTTACGTAAGTTATTATTTAACTTGCGGATACTTAAGTTGTTAATGGTTAATCTAGCTATCCAACTTGCTCAAGAGCTGCCAAGTTTTTCCCAATAGGTCAACTGGGTCAACTTGAGCTCGGTCGTGATGTGCTCACTTCTGAACTTTTCAGTATTACTCCATGTGATAAGGATAGTTGTAGATATTAATACGTCCTTTACTAGTATTATGATTAAAACTTTGTTTGCCTTTGGGACCTTCATTTCAGGAATGACCAATATGATTTGAAACAAAAATCTTGATGTTAGATGGTCTGTTCATTGAGGAAGGTAAACACATTTCGTTATGATCAAGAAAATATAAAAACCCTAAATCTTAATGACTCATGGAAATTAAACGCAGTTAAAACCGAGCGGTATAACTAATTTTATGTAGAAACATTGAGGCGTAATCTCTTACATAGTATAACATTTAACAAAAGCATCTTGCGACCGTTACTACTGAAATATTTACTCAGTCGCGTCATTCCTTCGAGGTCTTGCTTTTTTCTTTATACGGAAAGTTATAAATAACGGATGACGTGAAAAAGAAACTCGGAACGCTAAGAGTCTAGTGAAAAGGTTCGTTCAGTAAGGAGCTTAATAAAATATCCTGTCTCGATCAACGCAGTGACGCAAATGCAATATTCGCTACCGTGAAATTATTTATTTTCATTTTCAGCCTGTTCGCTAGTCCGATGAAAGAATTCGATCTATAACTCCTCGGCTCAGTCGTTTCAGGAAATGAATTTAAAGGGACCTCGTCGATGGTTCGAATCGAGTTACCCGTTGAACAGTGCTTGAAACGGTCTGAAGAATGGGTGTAGTGTCTTTTATTAACTCTTTCAACTCGATTGATACTACTATGAATTTAATATGTGATATTTTATCAATTTCAAAATCGACATTCTCAAAGATGATATGTGTTTGAGTAAGTTGATTTTGTTGCTGATTTCCTCTGCTTAGATTTAACTTCTTTGCTTTAAGATATATTAATGTTATAATAGTATTTAAAAATATAAAATAGCTTTTTAATATAAAGAGAATTTTAGATTTTTTAAAATATTTTAAGCCAAATGATACACTGTGAAATAGTTGTCGCATTGTCTAAATTATTTTCTTTTGCTACCATCTTAGGTGCATTAGTGGAACTGCAAATGAGTATTGCAGCGGTGTCTCTTGAGAAATTAATTCCTTTAGACGGTGAGGGATACTCGAGACTCGCTAAGACTGACTACAACGAGATAGAGTCTGCGCCATTTCAGCCTTTCGTGATTTAGACATGTGGAATAAGATCCCGAGAAATTCTGAAAGAATGCCTCTCTCACATACATAGAATCCAATTTGATCGTGATACAAATCGTGCGTATTTTTGGCACGTATAAACCAATTTATTTATGCTCTTATGTAAACAAGTAAACGAGAGTTGTTACCTTATATGCCCGACGGTATAAAATTATACGAACTTACACATTTGTACGCGCGTTCCATTGAGATATTTTTATCTCAAAGGATCGTCAAAATACGAGTCAAAAATGCCTTAACTCTTAAAACTCTTTTGCAAATATTTTCTTCTGAATGAAATATCGTATTTTATTAGGTGGTATACCGGATTTGTTTTTTTAAACGAACATTTATACTCATGTTTTTGGGCGAAGGCATCATATAATTTATTAGCGCAAAACTCCCGTTGCGAAAGGCAAATTTACCCAGTCGGTGGTAATTTCGACAAATTGCGACCATTGTTCTCCGCATCGTCAATTGCGCCATTTTGAAAAACTCACACCGTTCCTCTCGTCCAATTTAATGTTTTATTCATTTTAACGTGTTTTATAACAATCTTTCTGTTTAAAACTTTATTGCGCCATAAATATATAATGACATTGAATTGCTGGAACGCTATAACATTTTTATCAAAATAAAACCAAGTACTGAGGATGTATGTTTTTTTGGATTTTAAATGTTTATCGATATATTAAAATAGCTCCACTTAAAATATTCATGTATTTAAGATCTTAACAAGTTAACCATATTCTTTTCCAGAGATAATATAGTTAAAACTTCTCAAATTGACATTGGCTTGAATAAATCCGTACAAGTTACTTCTATTAACTACTTTTTAACTTAACTCATTCCGAAGTATTCATATCATTATGGCTATATCACGGAAAGTTTCAGAATCCTGCATTAATGCATGCCGACATGTTCTAGATTCAAGGATTAATTTGTCCGAGAATCTCGTCACTAATTTTGATTAAGTCTCTTCATAATGTTAGCTCTTGAAGATAGTATGGAGCTGGTATTTTCGTAATAACACGCTCTTCATCTTCAAGTGAATATGAATATTGATTGATTAGCTTAAGTTTTACATATTTAGACGACGTAGGTATTTTTCGGATCAGACTTAACCTTGAATATATGCAATCATTGACTGACAATCTTTACTTGTATTTCTATAAAGAGGAAAATTTTGTATATCGCACTCGTGAAAGAAGAGTCAACTAAGTCAAAATATCTACCATTTCTAAAATTGCTATTAAATGTTTTAAAATGCATTTTCAGGTACACACATTTTTTGACTTGGTTGACTCTTCTTGTAGGGGTGCGATATGTATCAATGTAACAAAACTATTAGACCGATTTCAGAAATTCTTTCAGTATGGCCATCCTACATTATTCCAGATTAACATAGGCTATATTGTAAGGCTATAACCTCTTTATTGTTCTTGTTTCGTCCACGCAAATCCGGAGCAAACTGCTCTTTTAACATAAACATGTATAATAACAATAGATGATAACTAAAACATACGGTCGTTATAATAACAAAGCAAGATAAAGATCGGCGGGAAACCAAGGGACAATAAAAGTTCCAATTAATAACAACAATGCTTGTTTGCTGAACACCTCAGTTTTTATGGCTAAGAAGAGAAACTGCCAGTATTTTACTCGCAAATCTAACCCAACCTAACCTAACCCATACTAAATTCAAAGCCAAAAGTCGATTGACTACAATTTTAATAACTTAAACAAATACGTATAGATTGTGAAACATGTATAACACTACAATAGATAGTAACTAAAACATATGGTGGTTATAATAACAAAGTTAGATAAAGATCGGCATGAAATCAAGGGACAATAAAGAGTCCAATTAACAGCAACAATGCTCGTTCACTGAACACCACTCGCTCATAGTTTGCTAGAGTGCGACCGTTTTTACGCCAAAGAGGAAAAAAACTCGCATTTTTGTTTCTGCTTTTATTATATTTTTGCGGTTTTACCTGTATAAAGGGTAGTTAATGTTGCATTCTGTTTAAAGTTGTAGAGCAAATAAGTGAGATTTTTTAGTTTAATTTTAATCTCCCAATCAATTATTATGTTTAATAGAATTATTTTTATCTTTCTAAAGCTATAGGTATGTTATGTTTGTATTCTTTTATTTTATATAGAATGAAGATTATAAACCTAGAAATACTCAAAGATCAACCCATAGAAGTTACCATACCAAGCAGACGAGGAAATATTCCAAATGAAATAGACGAAACAAACTACCTCACAACAAGAATTTATTTTAAAAGCCTCAAAAAATCTAACAAAGCTTAAGTTATCGATTTCCAATATTCCAAATCACGTGCCCAAATATTATCACTACCAAAACGTACGTATATCAAAGCAAGTTCGTACAATCGCTAAGAGTTTGTGTATCGTATTTTTTCCGTCTGTTTGTGAATGTTCGTATATTCGTTACGTAAACGCGTGCCGTATCTTTCATGTTTGAGCGTATCCTTTTATGGGGTACTATGAAACGTTGCTACGTAAACAAAATGCTGCCAGCGTCATTTACGTCAGCTGTATCTGTGTATATGCTTTGTTTGGTTTTGAATTTTACTATAATGACGGTAGTTTAAGATTTTGATGCCTTGTTAGGTAAGTAATCTGTAGAAAGTAAATGTAATATCTGCGGCATCTGTAACTAAGTATTTGGATACAATACTTTGATGGATTACAATTTTACAATTAGTAAGGTATTATTAGATTCGATTGATATAGTGTTTTATATTTTTAGTAAGTCGGTTTTAATTGTATTATTTGCTATAATAAAACGTAATAATAATAAATCTTTATTCAAACTTTCATTGAATTGTGTACTTAACGATGAAAAGTTCAGCATCCATTGTGTTGATCGTTAGAAAAGATATTTTAACGATGTTATAAAATAAGCGTTTGTTAAAAATTCGTACATAAAACTTTCTACTTGTTACATTAACATTTTTGACTCTTTATTATTTAGTATTAGAATTAATTTTATTAAAACTTTCATACTGTGAATCCAAAATAACGTTTAAACGTTCGAATATTTTCAGTGTTGCAGGAATAAAATTGAAAACATTGCTACAGAAAGATATATCTTACAAATCGCTTTGAAGTATTGACGTACGTGATGTTAGTTCTTTCAGGCAGATTTCGTTCGCCAATAGTTTTCATACATCATGAAACATGGGTGGCTTGTATGGGGCCGCATTTGGGCGTGAAATTGAGATATTTAATTCGTTATATCTATAAATACAAGGATTATATATATATTATAGTTATATTATACTTTTACCGGCATTTATGATTAAAGTTTTAGTTAGAGTGATTAGAGTTACACCTTACTTTTTCATTTACGGTTTATTAAGTCGTGTAATGGTCCAACATGCTTGGATCCTGCCATGGAAGATCTTCTTTCTCTATACTTTTTCGGATGCACCTACGGGAGAAACTTCTTCCAGGGATAAGGGTTTATACCTTTTAAACCTATCACTTATGCATTTTATATCAGTTTTCTGGCATGTTTAATAAACTATTAAATAAATAAATAGAAATCGAAGTAGGATAAACACTATAGCTTCTGAATCCAATTCTGTCGACCACGTCACGGAATATGTTTTGCAACAACAGTTTCGCGTTCGTTATCTCTCGTCTGATAGATGACTCGTTCCGTGCTGTATCGCGTTTTGCGCTTCCACGTTCTGTTACACATGGTGTTGGTGATAAAAATGTTTTATTCGATTTATTTATTGTTACAAACCCGGATGAAGTTTTATATCGTATTGTTATTTGAAGGGATTTTTTGTTAACTTTCATTACCATGAACAAAATAGTATGTATCGATGTGGTATGTGAAGTTGAAACAAAACTAAAACTAAATCGAAAAACATACGTGGGACGCAAACTTAACCGTTATTGTATTATTATATTTACACGCTTTTTATCATGTTAATTATGTCTAAATACTATTATTTTATAACATTTGAATCCAGTGTTCCTCGTGACTTTTTTATACGTTTCGTTTTGTAGTTTTAAATAGCAGCCCAGCCCGCGGCGAATACGAGATAGCTTTATGTTCTCCAATAACAGAGTATAATTGTATATCCATTAGTTTTGCTTTCGATAATTTCGCTAGATCGTAATAAGTGAGTCTCGTATCAGGTTCTATAATCTACTTATTACATACTACATGCACATTGTATACACTTTATATGTTATATGTAAGACTGATCATCCGAATCTATCAGTCTGATTTTAATCAATATTTTTGCGTCATATACTCCATCTATTGGAGAAAATTAGAGACCATATAAGATCAAACTATACCCACAAAATACACTTACACACGCACTCATACACACACAAACACACACACACACACGAACACAAACTATATGGATATAGTATTATTTTACTTTAACCCTATGAGCATGTTATTCTTTGTTTGATTTTTTGTATATTTTACTTACGTTATAAATGTCCGATGAGTTAGCACTGATTTCTAAAATACAGTTTAATCTAGTTTAGAAATCAGGGGTTCAAAAAGTGTTTAATCATTGTAGTAAGATATAAATAAATAATAAAACAAAACGAGAAAAATTGCGACGGACATATACATAGTATATGAAATTACTTTAATGTATACTGTATTTTAATGTCGTTAAAACGGTGTTTATAGTTAATTGAATTTTCATTTGAACGACGTCCTGCCATTATGAATTCCATTGGTGAATTTGAGGCAGTGTTTACAAAAAGATTTAATTCATTACCGGCTTTTCAATTGCATTTCCGCAATAATCATCAGTAATTTTACAACGCCGAGTGACATTGTAAAAGTCCACTGTTTTTGCACTGGAGTTATCACCACATAATTGTTTTGGCAATGTCGACTGTCGATGGAACGAGTTATGGTGTTTTGAGGTCATTTAATGTGGCGGTGCTACTATTTGTAAATAATTCATCCATTTAATGAAGCTTTCTATTTAAAGGACATCAAACAATTATTGTACACTAGCTGTTCATTGTGGTTTTCATTTTGTTTGTTGTATAGCTCTGGTCCTAATGTTCGGTCCGTGATGTTATACAGCCTAGTAGATTTTTACCGTGGGAGAGCCATGCATTTGCACTAATGGGCCGGCTCGACCGGAGTGATACCACGACCTCCCAGAAAACCCGCGTAAAATGACGCTTGCGTCGTGTTTCGCCGCGTGAGTGAGGGTACCGGAGGCCCTATTCCCCACCCCTTCCCCATTAATGACCCATCCATTCCCCCTCCATACCCCCTATAAGCCCGGCAACACATTTTGTAGCTCCTTTGGTGTTTCAAATGTCTATGGGCGACAGCATTCACTTTCCATCAGGTGATCTGTCACCTCGTTTGCCGCCCTATCC
>DVXP01000695.1:0-18454 GCA_018235645.1 Junonia grisea | reverse complement strand
AAAACAAATAAAAAGTAATAAAAAAATATAGAGTGCTATTTATTTTCTTCGGTGTCTCTTTATAACGGAGAAATAACCAGCCGTTTGATTTGGATTTACCTATGGTTTTGTGGCTCATACCAGGCTATTATGGTAGTTATACCATGGAAGCCTAGTCCATTAGTTAAAATTCCTATTGATTGCTAAGCAAAAAATCATTTTAGCAGGCACCTACTTTTTCGATTTACATGTTAAATGAATGATTATCGTTGAATTTTACAGCATCAAAGAATACACAAATGTTTTGCAAACTTAAAAATTAGGTAATTCGGTATAAAGGAACCATTGTTGTCAGGGTAGGGGATAAGAGAAAGGCTTAAGCTCCTAGCTCTCATATTTATAATTATGATTCTACATATTACCTACTATATTTTACCTGTACAAATATATTCCAAATAGAAAAGCTTTCATGAAATTGAATAAGGATTACCCGATACATCATTAGGGGATTTAATATTATTAATGTTTGCATTTCATCCTAGCTCTATGATGCAAGTAATTAAATATGAAATCTACTTCTCGATATAGGTTAAGCAGGAAGCTACATCCGACTGATACGGCACCATTGAAACAAGGTTTGAGTATAGAATGAAATGCGACAGTTTTACATAAATATTTAGTCATTGTTTAGAAATTTTATTTCTATTTTCATTTTATAAATTTCACTATAAGGACATATAAAACGAGTGAAAGAAAAACCAGGTTGAGTAAATAATGTTATTAAACCACGCCATGGAGATTATTAGTTTCTGCAATATCAAAGAAGGTTCATACCTAAAATTGTAGGTGATTAAACAGGCCCTGATAGGCCCTGATGGGGCGCAGAAATTTTGCGCGCAGCTAAATTTTGGTAGTGCAGCACCAACAGCAGCAACGGTACCAGAACCAGAACAAGTACGTGTACGGATAACGAAAAAAAAGTCGTTCCTAAGAAACCTACGGGCAAAACCGGATCGGGGGCGCAATAATACATACTCGCATAGGACGCGAAATATATGAATTTACGACACTGTACATAAACAGTTTGTAAAAAGTAGGTATTATTTACTTTAATATCATAAAACTGATAAAAAATAAATTGCGAAAAACAGTAGGATGGGTGATACGAAATGGTGATGAGAGAAATCGGGTATGTAGTGACTACTTACGCCATATTTCGATTTCACTGTGAGTTTTTAAAGCTTTTTCAATATTAATAAAGTTATGTCACTTTATGTAAACATACATTTCAAAATTTACGTACCTATTAGGTAATAATAAATAATTTTCAAAGTATCTTATATTCTTTTTAGCTGTAACAGAAGTAAATACCGAATGTGTAATTGTACATTATTTTCACGTACACGTTCCGTTCTCTAATGTCTCCATGGAGGACCGCACACCGATTCAGAATGCTTTATGTTCGTGTAACAAACAAACGTTGGATTTAAACGCGCCTTGTGGTAGCAATAAAAATGTATGTTTTAAATCGTATTGCTAAGTAAATTGTGAATTTGCGCTCGTTTTGCTTACCTACGTAATAGAATTTTGTTATTTAGTTTTATTTAATTAATCATATTATTATCTATAATTTTATAATAACTTGGATCGATGAAAAATTGCTCAAGCGCTTTTGATATTGCAATTTTTTACTCTTAAAATGAAAATAGATCTAACACATTTCATAATCCGAATTTAAACTAAACGTGTTAACTGTATCTACATATACAAAACTCACAATTTAAATCACACACAAATTGTTTAACACACATTTGAATACGTCGGAGAAACGAAATAGGGACATCGATTAAAATTCGAACAGAACAACTTTCTTAATTAACGAATAGGTGTAACTGCGTCGCAAACAAAGTGTCATTTGTACAACTTCAGATTTCGCAATAAAGGGGTTCATTATATTCAAACATGACATGTTTAAAAGGAGGGATATTATATATGTTTATTTATTTTTTATTTATTTATTTATTTATATCTTACTACAATGATTACACACTTATTGAATCCCTGATTTCTAAACTAGATTAAACTGTATTTTAGAAATCAGTGCTAACTCATCGGACATTTAGAACATAAGTAAAATATAAAACAAAAAAAAAATCAAACAAAGAATAAGTGAAACATAACATGCTCATAGGGTTAAAGTAAAATAATACAATATGCATATAGTTTGTGTGTGTGTGTGTGTGAGCGCGCGCGCGCGCGTGCGTGTGTGTGTGTGTGTGTGTGTGTGTGTGTGTGTGTGTGTGTGTGTGATTGTCTCATTTAAATAAGCTTTCAAGGTTGTCATATTCCAGTTTATTTAACCACGCTAATATGGCTTTTTTAAGTTTAAATTTATTAAATGTAATAACTTGGTTATTTGCAATATCGCGGATAAACTTATTATAGAGGTATGGACCATAGTATTGGAAGTGCTTCTGTGCAAATTTACTACATGTAGTAGGTAGCGGAATTTGAAATATTCGTCTTTGGGGCGTTTTATGTGATATTGGAATTTTAAAGTGGAACCTACATAAGCATCTCAACACAAATAATTTCCTTACACTGAGTACTTTGGCTTCCTTATAAAGTTCAGTTGTGGAATGCCTTAGAGGAAGTGATAATATAACTTTGAGGATGGTTCGTTGTGATCGTTCTAATTCTAGCAGGGCTGACTTGTACGCGCCTCCCCACGCACAGATGCTGTAACTTATAACACTTTGACATAAGGCTTTATAAGTAGACATAAGAAGTGTAGAACTAGCTACTGTCCGCAGTGATTTAAACGCGTAAATTAGTTTTCTTGTACGCTTAGCAACGCTTTTAATTTGACTGTCCCATTTCAGCCGACTATCTATCACGACCCCTAGGTACTTTGTTGTTTCGGCCCTAGTCAGGATTTCACAGGAACATGATTCTAAGTTATCATTACAACTCTGTGTATGTATGGTCAGTCTATAATTATTATCAGGCCGAGTGGCGTTGGTTTTACTAAAACATAAGTAGTTCGTTTTCTTAATATTTAGTGTGAGCAGACTGTTATCAAGCCACTTGGTTACCCTTTTTAATTCTGATTCGGTTGTACGTTTGATTTGTTCCCAACTCTTGCCATGAAATAGAATTACTGTGTCGTCGGCGAACATAAATATACTTGCATCAGAGAGAGACATTTCACACAGACCATTGACATACACTAAGAATAGTGAAGGTCCCAATGTGCTGCCTTGGGGTATTCCATAACTACATGGGTAGGGATCACTATAGTAATCGGCGACACGAACGATTTGGACTCTATTTACAAGATAGCTAGTGAACCATTCAAGCGGCTTACCACGAATTCCTATGTTTTCTAAGCGACTAAGTAATAATGGAATCGAAACAGTGTCAAATGCCTTTTGAAGGTCCAAGAAGACTCCCAAACAGTAGTTACCTGTATCTAGCCTTGACACTATTGTCGAAGTTAGTTTTAAAACAGCATCTTCCGCCGAAATTCCCGATCGAAATCCGAATTGATTAGGTGAAATGAGGTTATTTTTATTTAGGTATGCAACTAATCTTTTATTAACTATTTTTTCAATAATTTTAGATATGACACAAAGAAGAGCAATAGGCCTGTAGTTATTGGGTAGTCTTTTATCTCCGCTTTTTAGTATTGGACAAATAATTGATGTTTTGAATATCGTGGGGAAGATCCCGGTTTCGAAGCTTAAATTAATTAAATGAGAGATAGGTTCAATTAAGTAAGTTTTATATTTTTTAATCACTCCTGTAGGTATTGAGTCAGACCCAACAGAGTTGCTAGATTTTAGATTTAGTATTGTTTCCTGTACCTCGGATGGATTTGTTAAAAATAATGACATTGATGTGTGGGTTCCCCAGATACCAGCGGTTGCTTTGCGGGCTAGATTAATTTCTGTGTCACCAATTTTATTTAGCTTAACTTGTGCAAGGTCATTCCCTACTGACGCAAAAAATGAGTTTACTGCATTCAAGGAAGCTCTTGGCGTCTCTTTAAGATTCAATAAGTCAATCGGTAAAGATTTCCCAGGGTCTATATTGCAAACATCTTTAATTATTTCCCAAGTCTTTTTTAGATTGTTAGAGTTTTTTTCTAATTTATTTACATAATATTCCTTTTTTACACATTTTAATATTTTATGACACATATTTCGATATCTAGTGTAGTATTCTTTTAACTGTTGGTCTTCTATATTTTTCCTTAATTTTAAATGAAGTTTATTACGTTTGTTGATCGACCTTATGATACCTACTGTAATCCACGGTTTTAGCGGTTGTTTACTTTTAGACAGTTTCTTAATGACGGTGTTCTGCTCAATAATATTTGACAGTTCACAAACCAATAATTTTGCTGCTTCGTTTGGATCTTTTATTTTATAATAATTATCCCATTGTAGTGATTTTATGGCCACTTCTATTCCTAAGTAATTAAGCCTTTTTATCGTATATATAGAATCATTCTTACAAATTTTAGTGTCTTTAATATATAATAGTATAGGACAATGGTCTGTGAGTTTCTCAAAAACAAATGTTTTGCAGTATTTATTACATTTGATCATAAAATGATCTAAACATGTGTTAGAAATAGGTCTAGTAGGTAAATTAATTGCTTGTCTTAGGTTGAACATCGCCATTAAATTTAGGTAGTCCCCTACGAATTTGGAAGAACTATCTGGCATTATATTGATATTGATGTCCCCGGTAAATATAATATTTTTAGTACGTAGCTTTGTTAATATATCATATAATGAGCTTAAGTATATATTTATATTTGGGAAGCAAGGTGGCCTGTAGGAACATACTATCGAATAGTCATTATTTATTGTAAGTACTAAGCAGTTACCTTCAAGAATAGGCGGTTCATATGCATTACAATCAATACTTTGACGAACATATACAACTACTCCATCGTTTTGATTTAATTTATTTTTTGTAAAAAACATATTATAATTATTTATGTTGGGTGGATTAGTCATTGTGTCAGTATTAGTTCTACATTCCGTTAGGATAAGGATATCTATATTAACTTCTAAAGTCGATACAAAGAGTAATAATTTGTCTAAATTATGATTAATACTACATATGTTAATCGTTAGCAATGTTAGTGAATTACATCTTGTACCGTCCTCACAAATGAAAGATTTAAATGTTGAGGGATCCTCTACGCCTACACATTGAATATTATTCATTTGATCGAGTTGTAAAGATATATAGTCAGTATTGAATTTTAATAATAGATCTTACGCAAAAGTCTTTAAGAATTGCCCAGTTGGTATTTATTATTTTAATATTAATTTTATGTAATATAAATTTAACAAAGTATATTAATTTCATTGTTTGATTTGTTAGGAATCGGGTAGAAATAGAATTTTTACTGCGATAGTATAAACAGTTTTTTATGATATTAGGACGTGGTCCAAGAAATGAGATTATAGCGTATTGCAAAGTTATAATAAATATTATCAAGATTAAAAGACATACCTGTAACATTTCGCATATTTGAGTTCGGTTTAAATAATTTGTATAAGGTTGAGTGTAATATGAGTAAATATGGGTGTGGGTAATGGATGAGTATGTGAGTTTGAGTATTGTTTTGGGGTGATTGTTATTTGATGTTTGGAAAGTAGTTTTGATCACCAAGTGATGTACACAATTTAGTCACATATTATTAATTTTAGAAAGATCGAGTAGTTCTTCATTTTTTATGTTTATTATCTTCTCTCCATCCTTCTTCCTTATTAGAATTTTACCACGGGAAATCCAACAGTATTTTATTCCGTGTTCCTTGGCGAATTTTCTAGTCAAGTAATATAGTTTTTTGTTTTTTTGACTCAAAACTTCTGATATATATATTGGCACTGAGTCTCCGGGTATGCCTATGGTTGATGTATTTAGTTTGTTGTTTAGGTGTTGTTTGTTATAAGCTTTATTCGCCTTTAACATATTTTCCTTTTGGATAGTACTAGATAGTTGAAGTATTATATTCCCATTATTTGTTTTCGAATTTACTCTATATAAGTTTTTAATATCTGTGGTAGGAATTGTAATTTTTAAGGAACTACATATTTGCTTCAATATATTTTCGAGGTCTTGATATGATTCCCTTTCAGTCTTTGGAATGTTTCGTATTTCCACCGTGGTTTTATTGAGCAACCTTTCGATATTTTCAATTTTCTCTTCCAGTGTTTTTATATATGTATCCTTTCCTTTATTTTTGTCTTCCAAGCATTTAATTCTTGTCTCAAATTCGTCATACTTTTTTGATAGGAATTCGAAGGCTTTTTCAATTTCTTGGTTAGTCTGTTGTATTTTAGTATTCTGGACTTTTACATCAGCAATATCTTTGCTTAGTTTTTGAAGCATAACGTCGTGGTCTTGTTTCCATTCAGAAAGCATTGTTTTTATATCCTCTTCCAGATTTTTATTACAGCTAGATTTGGATTTATCTTCGGGGGTATTCAAGCGACGCTTTTGTCTTCTTGTTATGTTTAATATCTTAGCTTCATCATTTTCTGTCAAGGTGTTTGTTTCAATTTCAGACGAATATGCATTTGATGCACTTGTAGGAGAACGCGACATCTTAGTAATATTACGTAGTGTCGAGAAATCGCTAACGCTTTGTTCATGGACCAAACGCAATATGTACGTCACTGTTCTATTCACTCGCGATGCACTAGTGCGGCGAACACAGAACTATGCCTATCGGACGATTGCTGTCTCTTTCTGTTAATCACTATGTTCGCAAGTATAAACCTTAGTATGTGACAATAAGGACGGATGTTTAAAGATGCACTCAATTATGATTTTTAATTTTAACGTGCTTAACATGAAACACGTCCGTTCACTGTCGGTGTCCGAGAGGGAGAGAGTATATATATATTAAGCCAGTGGTTTTAGTTATACCAGTGGTACTAGCTAATGCGCGCGGCATCGCCCGCGTGGATGTCTTTTTTGGCTGTAGGTAAGAAGGCTGTCGACCTTCAGGGAAAACTAATTTTTCAAGATAAAAAGTACCCTATGATTCAATCTGGGTTTTTAAGTGGAACAAAAAACGTACAAAAACTCATGCTTTTCTTTTGTATTAGGTTGTGTAATGTATTAGGCTATTTTATATACCTACTCAATCATTATAAAGTTTTATTAAAATCCATGCAGTATTTTTTGCTCTTACTTTTACGTAAAAGCATAACAAACGTCCAGACATTCATAAGTTGTGTATTCATCCGTACAAATTGATTTTGTTATATGTAATCACATTTGCGAATTACATCAGGTACTTAAATACAATACAGGGTATTAATTAAGTTTTCACATCAAATCAATAGAAATAAGATAGATAATGAATCAATTGTATTATTGTATTTCTAATGCGATAATTTATATGAAATGCGTCAGTTTTGTGGGTAGTAATTAGGTTACTATTTAAATTGAGGTTTAATCGATGAAGTTCTTCAACTTTCTTTTCAATCGCAAAATTCATATCTATATTTTTATAGTATGAATTAACAATATTTTAGAAAGTATGTCGGTAGCTTTTTTGATTCAGGTCTCATCTTGGCATTCCCCTTTTAAGTTGATTAGACCAAGGAATCATGTTGTCCCATACAAAATTTTCCCCTCTATTTCACCATCTTTGGGATGGAATTTCAAAAAGTTCCTTCTTATCGGATGCCTACGCTATACAAAGAACACTTCCTCTAAGTTTCAGATTTGTGCGATCAACAGTTTAGGCTAAGCTTTGATCCGTCAGTCAGTCATTGAGGACAAAGCATTTTATATGTATAGAACGTTAAAGTATTATTAACTGCCTAGTCTTATAATTTCATTATGTGTTCAACAATCAAGTCGACTTGGATGAGAAATGTATACAGGTTTAAAATTAAATTATTTTTAGATTTCATAATAGCCGTATTATAAATTTTCTTTTTAAAAAGAAATAAGCATAAACGTGAAACATCAAAACATTAACCAACAGATACAGCATAGAGCAGTTCGCAACAAAGAGCAATGAAGTCGTTAGCTACCTCAACATAACCGCAGTGAGGTCTGAAGACGGCGGCCTCTACACTTGCAGGGCGGCCAACTCCCTCGGCGAAATATCTCACACCTCGAGACTCAATATATATGGTAAGTACTATAAGTACTAACAATGCGGTCAAGCTCGATAGCACTTGTATGAGAAATATTGCGCAATTTAGATGATACTACACAATGGCAGAAGCGCAAATATTTGGTTACTTAATTAGATACATTGGTGATAGAAATTAAATAATCAAAGAGAAATTGGTAAGGAATTGTGATGTATAATTATCTCTCAAATTTCCAATATATAGGAAATGAACAAGATAGATAACGAAATCGATGAGATTTTGCAGTAACTTGATTACGTAAGTGAAAGTATAGTCGTCATGACAAAATTGTACTCATTTATTATATCTAAATTTCAAATCGCCAAAAAGTCCATACTATTAACAACGCATAAATTAAGTAACATATTTTCCAAATAAAAAAAAATCATACAACAGAATTGCGGTCAACAGAAAAAATGCTAATATGAACTAGACTAGTTTGCCAATTAAGATACATATATCCAAACGTAATATTAAGTGAATGATTGAAAACGCATATTTAAACATTCCCAATCAAATTAGAACCGTCCGTAAAAACTTAATACCAATCAACAAACCGATACACCTGTGTTAAACAGAATCAACCGAAGGTAACGAACCAAATAACATATTCAGAAGAACCAAACTGCTCCAATTCGACCCTCTGATGAAATTAACTTGTTATTTAATAAAAGAAATAAAGGCAGGGTTTGTTTGACTCGATTCGATTTCAGGCCCGCCGTATGTGCGATCGATCGGACCTGTAAGAGCCGTGGCTGGGAGGGAATTGGTCCTGTATTGCCCATACTCTGGTTATCCTATCAGGTAAGATTTGATGGATAAGTAATTGAATTGAAGAAGCCTTACTAATATTCGTGTAACGAACAGTAATATAGAAGTATTGGCAATACTTCACGTAGAGGCTTATGTACTACTTTTCTGGATAGTATTATTTTGAGAGAAATTTTTTTTACAAGTTGAATATTTTAGTCTTCTCCTTCTAGTCTCCTATTAGTCCTTTGAAAAAAAAAACAAAAACTAATTATGTATATTTACGACAGTTGATTTCTATTTTTTTGTACCTTAAAACAATATAATAGTAATAGTTTTGCGTAATTACCCCTTAGAACTAAAATTCGAAAAGTATAATTTCACGACTCAAGATTAGACGGAGATTATATTAACCACATCAACAGAGACGAGAGATTGTATTTATAATCAAAACCTGTTCTTATTACATTTCCAGTCAAGAGATAAATCGTTAATACTCTTCGGTTTTAGGCAAACGTCAATCGAAGTTTTTAACGATCCTCCCTTTTTGGGCGGAAATTTTGGCGCAGCTTCATTAAGCAATAAAGATTTTACGGAGAACAATTTCATTCGACATCGGCTCTGACCTTTCGTATAATTACAGCCATTATCATTCTTATCGCTATGATTAGGGACGAACTTAAATAAATCCTCTTGGATACGGTTTTATAATTATAATTTAAAGATTTGTGATATAAATAAAGAATGATTAGCTGAGTTGATGATATGGAAAATGTTATTAGTTAGCGTTATAGATACTATGATACACTTCGGCAAGTTCGTGCGGATTGAGTTAGGAAATAATAGTGAAAGAATCTTTTTCATTCGGAAGTTCAATAAGAACAGTTTAATTGCTTTCTTAAGCAGATTTGCAGAACTCTAGTGTTTTAAAATAGTTGGTATATTGGCCAACCAATTTAGTTAATTATGCCATAAATAATTTTGCATTTGATGTTAGATTACGATAATTATAGGTCTCATGTGGCTTGAAACAAAAGCTGTTATTTTAACGAAGAAATAAATAATTGTACCAGTGTTTAAAATCAAGATTAACATCGCCCTCCAAAATGACATTTCGTTATGTCGAACTAAATAACGTGTAAGAACTATTTAAGAATAAGACACAATAAACTTCTAAGGCCAAATTCAAATTAATTTTTCCAATAAATATTAAAATTAATTTCCATTCATCAGCTCGGTACGATGGGAACGCGATGGTAACCAGCTGGAATGGGAGGGCAGTTCGAGTTCTAGCACCAGCAGTACAGGTGTTGGAGTAACGGGCGCTTTGAGAATAGCCCGAGTGGAGGCGGGTAGTGCTGGCGCATACACCTGCAGTGCTGTTGGACCACATGGGGAGATCGCGAGAAGAGAGCTGCAGCTGATTGTTAGCAGTTAGTAGCCTTGATGTTTTGTGCTGAATTAGGTAAAGAGCTCTAGAAAACGTAGTTGGAGGAAGATGGGAGCGTGGCGGCAATCAACTGGAATGGCAGGGCAGTTCAACCAGCACCAAAGTACAGGTGTTGGTGTGACTGGCGCGTTGATAATAGCCCAAATGGAGGCGGGTTGTGCAGAAGCATACACGTGCAGTGTGTGGGATAGTTAGCAGTAAGTACTTTTGGGAACGCGATGGTAACCAGTTGGAATAGGATGGCAGTTCGAGTTCCAGAAACAGCAGTATAGGTGTAGGTGTGACTGGCGCTTTGAGAATAGCCCGAGTGGAGGCGGGCAGTGCAGGCGCGTACACGTACAGCGCGCGAGAGTAACTAGTTTGTATGTGAAGATAGTTCAAGTTGTGTTACTTTGATCAACAAGTTGTAAGAGGCAAGTGCGAAACATTGTGCGGAAAGAGCTAAAGCTGATTGCAACTAATAGGATTTCTAACTTTTCTTACCAAGTGGATAAAGTGCTTAGAACAGAAGATGGGAGTTTAAATTATTTTATATATGTATAAATAAAAGTCTTTGTTTTTGATCATATCAGATATATCAAAAAATCGTCTCATTTACAGATCCTCCAGAAATCGAGCCATTTTCGTTTTCCGCTAACTTGCAAGAAGGCAAGAGGGCTCAAGTCAGCTGCAGCGTTGCTTCTGGAGACATGCCGGTTCGCTTCGCCTGGCTCAAGGACAATGCTCCCATACCAGCTGATTTACAGGTAAGAAATGCCTTAAGTATTTCCATGTTAAATCTATATCTAAGGTGATCTACGGTTAAGGTCCTTATTATCATCTAACATCAACGTAACATAACACAATTAAAATCAAAACTAATCATGTAACCAATAACCTCATATTCCCATCTTCGATAACATAACCTTAAAAAACGTCAAAAGCGGTTAAGTTAAGACGGCTCCACTGATCGATAGGTTGAAGAGCGAGGAGCAGATTTTTTCAGCAACCTCGTATTCAAAGAGGTATCGGCTCGGCACAGCGGTCTGTACACGTGTGTCGCGTCCAACAACGCGGCCAAAGTTAATTATACCGCCGAGCTTGTGGTCAAAGGTAAACTGGCGCACCGGCACCTATAGAACCAGCACAGCACGCTTGCACAACGCATCACGAGGCCATTGATATTTGGTTTTCTCCAGCACTCTAGCACCCCATTGCACACGCTTCCACGCACTTTCTTTGTACAGTTCTAATTGGAAAACTTATAAATCTATTTATTCAATGCCTGTGGGTATTTAAAGATCGTTGATTGAGGTTCGACTCAATCAAAACTTTGGAAATTTTAAAGTTCATGAAGCGAAATGTAAAGAGACCTGTGAGTCGAGATCGAATTCGAAATTCGTCTTCCAAATGTTTTACTGGCAGTAAATAAAGTAAAAGTAAACGTATTAAATATGAGAGATTTGAATAAGTTTTGTACTCTGCTTCAGTTTTTCAAGTGTTGTCGTTTTTTTTGTTTTGCTCAACGTTGGATTACAGATGGCTAAAAGGAAAGGGTAATTTACAAGATACAGTTTATTTTATCGAATAATAATTTTGTAAATAATCGAAAATAGTATTAGGGTTTTAATTAAAACTAGAGACTTACTCCATATTCATAAATGTGTATTGATTCGTCTATACGAGTATGTATAAAACTAGTATAGGACGTTGCACTTTTAAAGTATTTATGTAATAAGAATTTTAGATATCATTGTGCAGCCAGGATTGGTGAGTATGGAATAAAGGACAATATTTTATTTTCACCACCCTGTATACCTATCTGAAAGAGTATTAATAATGTTTATGCTGTATATATAAAGGGCTTCACATTTCCAGTAGAAAAAGAGTTACAATCACCAGCTTAAAACACAAAAGCAAAAAATCGCGTCTTAAAGCAATAACGAAAGTCAAAATACAATTTAAGTATCTAAGACTTCAAGAAGTAAAAGATCTTAAGTTCTGCATTATCAAGATATACAAGACCTAAGATCTTAAGTTTTGCATTATAATAAAATTTCAACTCTTTAAGGTTGAGAGCAATGTCTAGTATAAAGAAATTTAAGACCCGTACTTCCAATCAATTTATTAAGCTAATTACACACTACTGTATTTCATGCTGCAGTATCACCTAAATGGTTAAGGGAACCAACTGATGCTGCGGTGTTGGCAGGCGAGCCTCTAGCCTTGCACTGTCATACTACGGGTTCGCCTACACCTCACACTACGTGGCTTAAACAGAGAGGTAGGCCATCGTTTTCATCACCACTTTAACATTAACTTTTGTATCTTATGCTTACAAAAGAAGCACATCTTGTACAAATACGTATCCTTTAATAATCTAATACATGTCCATACATTAACCCTTACATTTTATTAAAAACATATTATTAAAAAAAATTCTGACGCATTTAGATTGTAAAAGAACTTCTCTCTGTTATCTGAAAATTGGCGTAAAAATACCTACTCGTACTTCCAATATCGAAAATAATGATTTCTCTTTTTATCGTTATAATATGTTTATTTACTTTTATGAATTATTGCCTTTCAGCGGGATCTGCATCAGACTTTGTGCCTTTGGTGAATCTAGGAGGAAGATTCCAGTTTCTATCAAATGGTACATTATCGATAGAAGCAGCGTTGCCCTATGATGAGGGATACTACATGTGCCGAGCAGAAAATGGAGTTGGGACGCCGCTTTCTAAAACTATTTTTGTAGCTATAAATGGTAAGTTTTTCAGATATCATATAGGTACTAGTATTTGATCGCATAATCTGATTCATTCGGTTGCCGTTCATTATAAACTATTCAAATTCCAGAATATAACGTCTAGCCAGATTTCCGCAGTCACGTAATCTTGGTAATAATAATTTACCAACACAAAGTTAGTCTAATATGTTAATCTTAAAGCTACTATAACAACTACACAACATAACTCCACGGTCTTCACCCATCTTGGTTACATTACACTTGTCTAACCAAGAGCCAAAATTCTGAGAACCTTTTCAGATTGTTCGATATAAGATGTTTCAGAAATCAGATTTTTCCAAAAACCAGAAAGTAACCATATTGTTGAGCAATTATAGCACGTTTAACTACAGTTTCGTTCAATTACAGAACCAGCTCGTTTCGAAGTGACATCACACAATGTATCAGCGAGGCGTGAAGCGGGCGCCACGCTGGCTTGCGAGGCGCGCGGAGACGCTCCACTACGATTGACGTGGTCACGTGATGGCGAGCCGTTAGACCTCTCCACTTATAGGTAATAGTTCATCAAATGTCCTAATACTTATAGATTTCAATGGAGTTAGCGTCACAATGCGAACTAATTTGTAAATGAAAAATAATAATGGCCAAGTCGTTTTCAGAATTCTAACACTCCTAAGGTATAACCTAAAGCTACTAGCTCTTTTAGCTTCCGATTCATATCATAATAACAGTATTTTAAAAAATTAAAGCCCACTTACTGCAAGACAGTAAACGTTCTTACCAAAAATATCTTACTCTACATTTAACAATAAGTTACTTTGTAATATTACAATGATTCGCTTGTCACATTTTTTTTTAAAGCAGAAAATAGAAGGAAAAGTAGCTGGCAATACAAATAGCTACATATAACTTATATAATGGCTCTTCATTATAGCTAACAACTATCAACATACGTTACAGGTTAAGTATCTCAGAAGCCAAGACTGACAGTGGTCTGCGGTCGCAGCTGTACATCAGCCGCGCCGACCGCCAGGACTCCGGCGTGTACAAGTGCCAGGCGGTCAACGCGTATGGGCATAGCGACCACTATATTTATTTATCCGTCCAAGGTAACATAAAAGTTATTTTCTTTATAATTTTAGGGATAGTAGAAGTAATCAATAGCTTAGATTTAGTTATTTAAAACTTTATCTCATCGTGCAAAATTAAACATCGTACATTTGAACACATGTATTAAAGCTTTAAAGGTAGACTTAATGTGCGACACTAAAAACAAAGTGCAATTCAAGTTTCAGTTTTCAGTTGATAAGTTATTTTTTGATGATACACTCAGATCAGGTACAGTCGTATTGATACTCGTAATTCATTTATCGCGTACTAAACGACAATTTTCGAAAATTCCAGAAAAACCAGAAACGCCTCAATCCCTCTCTGTAACGGAGATCCAATCCCGAGCAGTGCGTCTCTCCTGGAGTCTGCGCTTCGACGGCAACTCGCCTCTACTGGGATATACACTTCAGCATGCTGCTTTGTCTGCCCAGGGAGCCTTAAGAGTCTCACGCTGGGAAGCAGCTGATACTCTGAACGTTTCCCTACATGGATCTCACTCGCATTCTCATATAACGTAAGTATTAACACTTTCTTAAATATCTCTTACGTACTCTATTTTCTCCTGGAGTCTGCACTTTGACGGCAAGTCGTCTTTACTAGGATATACGCTGCAGCACGCGGCGTTATCCGCTCAGGGAGCCTTAAGAGATTCTCGCTGGGAGGCTGCTGGTACCCTCAATGTGTCGCTAGCGCTACATGGGTCTCACTCGCATTCTCATATTACATAAGTGTTGGTATTCTTTTGGAAGAGAAATATTTTTATGTAGACTATATCTTCTGGAGTTTACACATCGATGGCAACTTGTCTCTACATATCTCTTATTTTGGAGTGTTCTTTAAGTCAAAAATTCTTTCGCAGCACGCGGCTGATAATCTGAATATTTCCCTACATGGGTCACATTCGCATTCTCATGTCATGTAACTATGTTCAAAATTTCAGGTTAACTAAAAAAGGTGACATCCACTACGAGGCCCTCCTCAGTAACCTGAGGCCGCACACCGCGTACATGATCCGCATCGCCGCCATCAACCACATAGATCGTAGCGACTTCACCGAGCCAGTGGTTGTCAAGACGCAAGAGGAAGGTAGGGTGTTTGGAATATTTATAATTTTGATATGGTTACTCTACTACTGTGTTCCATTAATTATGAAGAATATTAAAAATAATGTGGTTTGCCCTTTGTGACTTAATTTAATTTTAGCGTAAAAACGTTCAACATCAGTATCAGTAATAGTGTGTTCCAAAAAAAAAGTTCAAGAAAAAAAAATAATTTTCAAACTTTCCTTCTTCCGTTATCCATTCTAAATTAATAAAACTTTTTAGAATTCAAAAAGCAGATGAATTGATATATCACTTCCATTCATCTATAAAAGGATAATTATAATATAAGGAATCCTATTTATTACATGGAAGGAATTGTCAGATCTGTTATTTATCTGTGTCGAAGTAGTTTGTTGAATTAAGTTACTATTTAAGTACTTAAAACAGAAGATCGTTTTGCTTGGTGTATATTCGCAACTATTCCACTAAGTTCTGCATTGCTGAATGTACTACAAGTGATAGCATATTAAATCCTTCCAGCGCCATCAGAAGCCCCATCCGGCGTGTCAGTATCAGCGGGCGCGGCGGGCGAGCTGCACGTGTCGTGGCGCGCGCCGCCGCGGGAAGCCTGGCATGGGGAACTGCTGGGCTACTCGGTTACTTGCACCGAGCTGGGCGACACGCCGTTGATTAATTCTACCAGGTTAGTGTTGTGGTCTTTTTAATGGTAGTTTTGTTATTTTGGTCCTACTATTTGAATGGCAGAATGTTTGTATAAAGCGTATAGGATGTGGGTAGTCTTGGATTTTTATATTTTAAACTTTCGCGATGTACACTATTCATATTTTTTTTTTATAGACGGAAGACCGTTTAGTTAACTCTGATCGCGAGAGAGTTTCGTCTAATAAACTAGAATCTTCGCTAAAGATTACTGCTTAAAAAATCAATAAGATCCTCTATTAATTCAATCAAACGATAAAAGTATTGGTGAGAAAGATAAAATAAGTGCAAAAGCATACTTAAAACTATTCTTACAAATCTATGTAAAAGCATAGAGCTTATTATCTTGTCATTATCGAAATGTGTCAATATCAATAAAATAATGTTAGTATTAATGTATATGATAATAGTATCCCCATATAAAAAACGTAACTTCAAAATTAACTGCCAGAATATTTCAAAGTAATCAATTCCGAACTAAATACTTCCAGAACGTTAACAGTCAATGGCTGGTCGGCAACAGAACTAACACTGACTGCACTGAAAAAGTTCACCCGATATGAAGTACGAGTTCGAGCGTTCAATGGCGTCGCTGCTGGTCCTCCGTCACCACCTGTTACTGCTACGACTTTGGAAGGAGGTTAAAAAATATTATATCTACAATTTTACCATTTTTAACTTCGTAATGTTCATTTTTCTTATTTTTGTTCTACCAATCGATTCCAAAACTATTCTTATTTTGTCAAAATCTGCTTGATGTTATAAAATAGACAGCGTTTGATAAGAAAAAAAACGATATTTAAAAGAATCAGTTGCCAACCCATCCCTATAATTCTTGGGAACAAGCCACTAACTATTTATTTCTAAATAAATTCCTTACCAAGACGAAGAGTGATTATGATAATAATTTAGGATTAACAGATTAGTATTTTATTTAGACATAATATACTACAGCAAAACTACCAACTACATCTATCACCGAAATATCCATAAAATATGTCTTAAGCTAAAACCTCACGTTCCAGTGCCTGAAGCTGCACCAACGCGAGTCACATGTGAAGCGCTCTCATCATCAAGTATGAAGGTATCTTGGACGCCTCCACCACCTGCATTACGAGCTGGACTTATACAAGGGTACAAAGTCATCTATGCGGCTATATCTACTGATCACGGTAATGATGTGGTTTTATTTGGGATTGCTTCTATAAAAGTCACTTTAATATAAACTAGTACTAACGTCTAAATAAATATAAAATAAAATTAACTTTTACCATGTTAATTTAAAACGACACAATAAAAAAATTCATAAATATTTCCATATGATAATTGCAAAAAAAACAAAAAGATAATATATACAAAAAGATAATACATCGTTTTAGAGGGTTTTAGGTTCAAGTCATTTTATGTCACATTTTTGATGTTATTTTGTTATTGATATGACATAATATATCTGAGTTAAATTTTAAGCACTTTAATACAATCAATGCTATATGGCTCCAAACTTCTTCAGCATATTCATTTTGGCAATCGTATCCAAATATCCTCCTAAAGTATCATAAGTATCCTCAGATAAATACCCTTTATTTTACAGCAGAAGGTGCAGAACTAAAACGCGTCACAACAACAGAGACGTACCTACACGCATTGCACAAGTACAGTAATTATTCGGTACAAGTGGCCGCTTACACCGCTGCGGGGGACGGGAAACGAAGCACGCCCATTTACTGCATGACTGAGGAAGATGGTATGACCTATTCTAATTTAGTGGAATAGATAGAGATGATGTTATGAATTTAGTGTGGATAGTGATGGTAATGAAAATGTAGGGTATTTCTTTCGTGCTCGTGTAAGGTATTTATTTATTTTCTTTCTATAAATAACCAGTGTTATAGGCCGTATCATTTACCTAAATAGTTAAGTATCAATAAAATCAGGCGTGAGGTTAGAATTTAACGAAGAAATAGGAAACATTACCTTGTACTCTTATTTGAAAAGCAACCTAACTTGATTTAAAATATATTTACAGTTCCTTCAGCACCTGAAAAGATCAAAGCATTGCCGTACTCCAGTGACTCTGTACTTGTGAGCTGGTTACCACCCGTGCATCCCAATGGCATTATATCTCATTACACCGTCTATCACAGGGAAGCAGGGCGGTGAGTTGAAAGTTTTATTATATTAATTAAACTTGGTTCATATCATCTGAAGTCTGAAATAAGCTTAATAAATTAGCTAACAAAATCTTTAGTTGAACACTTTTCGGGACAGGTTAGGTAAGCACTCGAGCTTCACGGTGTCGGCTGATAAGAGCCCGGATACGGAGCTGATGTACCACGTGAGGAACTTGATGGAGACCCAGCTGTACGAGTTCTGGGTGTCAGCGACCACTGGCTCTGGGGAGGGGGAGTCCACGCTCGTTGTGGGACAGGGGCCTAAGTCGAGAAGTAAGATTTTGTATTAAGTAAAATAATAAATATTATTTATTTAACGT
>DVXP01000694.1:0-18461 GCA_018235645.1 Junonia grisea | reverse complement strand
AAAAATTATTTTATAGCAAACAAAAAAACAAAAAAAAAAAAAAAAAAAATTTTTTAAAAATTTTAACCCCCCCCCCCCCCCCAAAACAAAATCCTGGTTACGCCCGTGGTACAAAGAAAACTGTCATTAATATCAATTGTCATCAATGTTGATAATTATGAATCGTCATTTATGATCATTAACAATGCAGTTATTTTAAACGGAAATTAAATTTTTAAAATAAAATTTAAAATCATAGAAAACTAAGCAAAGTAACTCAATTATTTGTTAATTGTGGCGAAACTAAATATGTCGTTCAATAGAATGTTGAAAATTATGTTTTCAATGCGACATCTTCTAACAATTATTCAATATTAGAAACAAAGTATCTAGTGAAATAAATAATGTATTTATCAACATCCGTCTTATCTGTCATTTGTTTATATTCGAATGACTCGCATAATAAATCCTACTTAAATTATGTTGATCCTACTTACCCAGTGAGCTACAACAATAACTCATATTGGACCAAACCTACCGCATTGCTCCCAACAAAAGTATATTCATAATCATAGCTCTTATTGCAAGGGCATAGAGTCTACAATAGTGCATAGGGTATAAATATATGACAGTTATTTGGTAGCAAAAGGGGTTCCCTTGGGTCGTGTGGAACATAATTCGGTTCTTGACGCGACATCTTAATTAAAGTTGCCGTGTCACTAGGCGGGTTACCGTCGTTTCGTATAATATCCTGAAAGTTAAACTATGAACACGTAATATATCTTTGGATTAACTTTATTAAAGAAAATTTAACTGGTAGCGACATCATCCGTGGAATAAAAAGTACCCATATGTTAATTTAGCTTATAAGCTGTTCCTATTTCAAGAAATGTATTGAAACAATGACAGCGTGAGGATGCAATAAATAAATTTACATAGGTACTTTAAATGCTTTTATTTGAGTTAAGTCTATAATAATGAGGCTAAGTTTTTAAAATTTATTGTTTATTGCACGAATTTTTAGGTCATACAATTTTTATAACATTTAATTTCGACGTTAAATGAACTTGTTAAAGTCAGTTTGACAGAAAGTTACATGACTTTCAATGTGAAGACATTCTAAGAAGCTAATTTAATTTGAACGTTTAGAATGCCATTCTAATTTAGTGAACCATCAAAGGGATTTCAATGCTTACGTTTCCTGTTTATTTCCGAATACAATGAGATAGTGGTAAAAATAACGTTGCTAGGTTGTCAAGTTCGCGCTTCTTTGGGGTGGAAGTCTATTTTGAAAGCGTTAGTTGGACCATTTTTTTTGTTGACATCCACAAACGTACAAACAGGTTCGTTGAACTGTACTGACAGAGAACGATCACTAGTTTCTAAACTGTGCATGCCCGATTGATTGTAAAATACGGACTGAAATACTCGGATAGGGTAGAGATGTCAAGTGGTAATGGATACAAATACTGAACGTATGTAAATAGTTACTGGAAACGTATTTTATTTGCTACTTTTTAAGATCATTTCAAATTGTAAACTTTAAAAGAGATAAGAGCAAAGTCTATGCAACACTACCAGTTTTTGTCAATTTCGTTGACATAAAAATGAAAATCCTCTGAAAATAAGTCATTACTTTAGAACACTCATAACTTACAGTACAAACCATATAGCATAAACAATTTATTATTAGCAATCATAATCTAATATAATTAGTGTTTACTTTATGAGTACCTTTACACTGATAAACACCAAAAGTATTCAATAAACCACATCATTATTTTACTATCATCTTCAAAGATTCACTACTAAGATAGGGAGTGATTTTTCTTTCATGTGTGGTCAATTGTACAGGGTCCCTATATGTCATCTCCAATTCGTCATGTCATCGAAATGTAATAAGTCCCCCTCCGATCGGAAAGCTATTTACAAAGGCAAGGGGAAGATGTCGACTGGGAATAACGGATCAAATGACTTCGATATTACCTACCTGGAGTTGTTTCTGTTTCCTTTCGGATAAATCTCCAAGCGACTGGCATTTTCGTAATTAATTTGCAATTTTAATCTACGTGTAACACATATCGCACCTTTAGAAGAAGAGTCAACCAAGTCAAAAAAATTTGTGTACCTGAAAATGCACTTTCAAACTTTAAACATTATAGCAATTTTAGAAGTGGTACATATTTTGAGTTAGTTGACTCTTCTTTCACGGGTGCGATATGTATATAGTAAAAGATATTGTTTATTTAAACGCGTGTATTTCGGGTCCTGTCCGATCAGATAGAAATATGGTGGTGTTAGATAAGTTATATAGATTTAATAAGAGCGAAACTTACGCTTAATTATCACTATCGCATGTTACAGCTTACGCATTATTATCTCTTAAACAGTTCATCGGATCAAGAAACGTTTCAGGTGAATTTTAATATAGATGTATATACTATAGAAGGCGAAGGAAAATAAAAATTCTCATAAACACATTTTTATGACTTTGGCGTCTTACCAAAATAAATTAAAAAATCTTTTAAAAAACATTTAAATATTTTATAATAATTGTACTGTACTGTATAAAAACACCTGTGTAATAGAACAAGATAGCTGTTGGTGGCAATGTATTAAAATAATATCGGGTTTAATTTATAGATATATATTTTACACAAAAAATAACGATGAAACTTTTAAAACATAACATGTACATGACAAGGCTGCTTAACAATGTTATTATGATTTCAGTGGGCCTATATATAAATTTTATGGAGGATATGATCTCATCCCTTGTAAAAGACCTTCTGAAAACAAGTAATAAACTTACCCAATATCCGTAAACAGTATAAATTCTAAATTGCGGCCCATACAAATGAAACTGAAACTTTATCACAAGGGCCCCATTCATGTTTTTATGATGACAATAACACAAGAGTGTGGACGACTGACCGTCTGAAATCACACAATTATAAATTATCATAAATGTAAATCTGGATTAACAAGCTATAATAAAATTAACCCATTAAACTAGTAATAATAAAGACAAAGAAAAGTGTAATAAAGATAAAGTTTTAGAAATTGTACCCATTTTAATAAAATTGATACTTATACATTGGTATTTTAACAAAAAATGTAATAAAATTACCGAATATTGGACTATTTATCAAATAAATATTTTAAATCAAACTTTTAAAATTCCCATTCGCAATGATGTAAAAAATTCTATAGCTTATTGGCTACAGCATTGTTTATATGATTTTCAGCGCCAAAAGTTTCAGAGTGTTAAACTTTTTTTGATTTATTACACTAGTCTGAAAATACTGTAACAATATATTTCACACGAATTCTTGACGAGAGATATTCAGTATGTAAGAAGTGTTTATACCTACTGTACTTGCCGAAAGAGTTTTACAAAGTTAAAAGTACGTTCCAATCTCCTGAAATAAGGATGTTGGTAATGTTTATAATAAATTTGTGCGAATAAGGTTAGGGTACAATGTTTACCCACGCACAGCGATCGATCGGGCCTCCGCGTGAAAATTGCAACCCGTAAGGCTTTCAGTTGCTGAACAGAATTACTGGAAACGATATTAGATTATGAAGCTATTTTAAATTTTTATTTATTTAGTTATCATAACTATAGATAATAATTATATTTAAATTAATCTATTATTTATTTTATAAGCATATTTATTTACATTAATTAACAGAACTCTATTAATCTAATTAAACTCTATTTAATTAAACAGAACTCTATTAATCTCTATTAAGCTAATTACTTATATCACATATTTAGGCTGCATATAGTTGAATTTGACATTTAAACTTTAATACAGTGATTAAATAAAAAAAGTGAAAAGTTAATACTTCTATATGTGTATGGCATGGCAAGAAAATACATGGAGCGAAGATTGTCGAAGTCGCATCGCACAACCATACCGGCTAGTTTCAGAGTGCCCGAACCCTATGAATTTTACAACAAAGCGACGCCATTTGTGCAACGTACTTTATTATTCGTCGCCGATGAAACCTCAGGGCCGAAACCCAGTCCTAGTGCTCTGAATGAAACGTTAACTGAAATCCAGAATGCACCGGAAGAGCCGAGCACGTCTAAATCAAGCGAGGAGCAAGAGAAATCGCCGAAAAAAAGTTCATTTTTCTTCTCACCCTCCAAGAGCTGTAAGATTCACGGGCGCAATTTTTTCCGGCTTCAGACGAGCCCTAAGAAAAAAGCTGAAGGTAGTGACGTAGTTACGGGAAACCGGGCGGGGGCCGCGGGGGGCCTGATAAGCTATGCCCCCGGCTGGTCCCTCAAGGGTGAACATCTTATGAAATGGCAAGCCTCCGGGAAGACGACCATTGAGGTAATTATTGTTCTTTGATTTTATGCAAACTCCGGTTAAAAATATGAGTGCACCTAAATTTTTATATTCATTATTTTACTTTTTCACAATGTTTAAGAAAATCATAGTACAGTATTTAATTTTATAATATTGCTGTTAATAAAGCTATAAAATTCAATTTAATTTAATCTTTTACACATTTTTACTTTTAGACTGTTCAGACATTGTTAATCTTAAAAGTGCACACTATTATTAAAAACAAAATATGTGTTATATTCTACGCTCAGAAAGAGAATCTATGCAAATATTAGGTATCATATAAGCCGATTAAATGCATGCTACGTTTCATGTCTTTCGAGCGGAAACCGTTTATCTTATAAAACATTTCAGAACATAGAAAAGTAGAAATTTCGCATGTAAATCTGCGTGGAGGGCGAAAAGGGGCGTGGGGCGGTGTTTTTCTAAAAAGAAAATGAAAATTTCAATCTAAACGCGCCCCCAGGTGGCTTCTCTGGCCTTGTATCTCTCGTTGAACTTCTTGAAATTGAATTTTAAGTAAATGCTTTTACAAAGAAGCGTTAATTTAAAAGCGCTTGAAATTAAGAATTTGCTGCAATGTTTGTGTTTACATTAGCGAAGCGATGCCTCTGTGAAGATGTTTTGGTTTAAGTTTTTATTCTATCAGAAATATGATAAAATAAATTCTACGTAAAACTTAAATAAATAAAGTACTTAAAATATCTCAAACCATTATAATATAATAATCAAAATATTTGCCTAAATAGGTTTTAGTCTCCGACTCATAAACTCAGCTACATAAACATTACACTAAATCAATTAAACGAATGACGTATCCGTACACAATAATACATACTATACAATAATTAATACATCTTACAATTAGCATACAGAGAGATATATCTGTATCTGAGCTATGGACCATGTAGCGCATTAATCTGAATTTCATGTAAGTACCCCAGTGATCGAGCACGGACCATACAACATTGCCGGTGCAATGGCGCGTGAACCGACATTTTCCGCGCATTACCAAGCCATTTGTCTCTCGCTGACTGAAACGGCATAGATTAAACCGAAACTGAACATCATTTTGTGTGAAAACAATGATACCCTCGTAAATCTGCAATTATATCAGCTCGTACGATTAAAACGGTAGTTAATGAGTTTTTCCCTTCTGCTAAATTGAGCGAGTGATGAAATGTTTTGTAGAGAACAAAATGATAAATGGATATAGGTAGATGTGTTGAATTTCGGACAGCTATGCCATTTGGCTGATTTTAAATAACAAATATTTAATGTAAACATTTATTGATAGACTGTAGCTACTAGTTGATTCATACTGAATAATTTTAATGTTTTAAAACGACACTGACAACTTTCGTAAATGGAGTTAGATAAACTCCAATTAAAGCTAAATGTATTAAGATCGTTTAATTCAATACTCTCAAGGGATAGTAAACTAATTTAAACATATAACAAGAATTAAAAATATAACAAAAGCATGATATCTTTCATCCGATTCAACAATATTGTTCAACAAATACGAAACATAATTTTGGTGTAAGAGCTTGTCAGCCGGCGCTACGGGATTCGTTCCGACGTTTACCCACAATGATATCGAATTAGCCGGCTTGCCACCCCCGCCTTTCTTTTCGTCTGTGAAACGGAAAATTCGCAAGATTAATGCGAAAGATACAATTTCGTGCAATTTATGCACGTTATTACTTTGTTTCAGGAATATGTATAAGAAGAAGCTCTTGAAAAAGTAACGCTATTATCCGCATTATATTTTTCTAATTGCATTGTTTATGGAAAGGACGGGTAAATATTTTATGGAGGTGGTGTGTTGATAAAAAGTTTGATTAATATAACATATAGGTACGTGTATCGTATAATTTTGTACTAGCGGTGCTCAGTCACCTGTGTTTTTGTGTGGACCGATGTTGTTTGTCGTTGTTGTCGCTGCGTGTGTTTGTCTACATTTTTCCTGTTTTGTTGACCCTAAAATTTACTATTAAAATTCAACAGAATAGTAAAATTTAACAGTCAAAATATTTTGCTTACATTAGAGAAAGTATAAAAATGTTACAAATTACATACCTACCTATACCTACATTATGTTTATTCAAAGTCAAATGAAGTTTATAACTAATGAATATACATCTATTATAGTTAAACATATCAACGTTTTATCCTATTAAAACAATGTAGACTGAAACACCGCATGGCGAAAGTTCACAAACCGAGGAAACCAAAGTAAATTTTGCAAAATTAACTCAAAGCGAGTTCGATACCGGAGGCAGAGGTTTATTTGAGATAGCACATACCTTAATATGAATCCTTTATAGGCTTTATCGTCCTTTGTTTAGAGATCAGATTCAAATTACGATATCTGTCCTGAACGAATTTGAATATGTATGAGGAATTGAACCAGTGTTTGTGTGACGCCTGTCAGAGCCAGGGACGTCATGTGTGAAATGAAATCTTTGGTATCAGACCGCGGGTAATCGCTCTTGTTTACCAGATTTTTGGAAACAACTAAGATAAAATATTGTACAAAATCTATACTAATATTATAAAGGGAAACTATTTGTATTATTAAATGTTTGTTATTAATAAACAGAAAAACTAATGCCGTTACGTGGTAACGAAAAAGCATACCTACTATATATATGTACAACCTATTTAAAAAATGTGAGGTTTATATTAGATAAATTTACTCTAATTTTTGCCAACATAATTTTGCCAAGGCGAATTTTAATGATTTAATTATTATTCACCTCATTAAGGAGAGTTTCGACAGGAATTATAATAAAATATATCAATTAGATGTTTTATAATTCTATCACTTGTTTCAAATATCACATTTAAAAAGATTAACAGAAACCGACCATTTATGTCTAACTACAAAATTGTCTACCAAAAAGATTTAAACAAGCAAACTGGACCTAGGTATATAAAAAAGATAAATATAAATAAAGACATATCTAAGTAAGTACACTGAATAACAAAAGTGAAAAACTAATATTATTTATATAGAGTAATGGAGGCCAGAGTGGTGCCTATTGTTTAAATTCGTGTCATTATTTATTCACCCTATCCCACAACTATACCGCTATTTTTCGAGTGTTCATGGGGTGATAGATGTGTAATACTGATATTGGACTCGAATTGAGATTTATTATCTTTCATTTAGAAGTAAATCCCTTTTCTAAGTGAGTCATCTTATTCCATTGCAATTTATATAAACGAAAAAAAAATGTTTTTTTTTTATAGGATAGTTTATCCTATCCTTGTAAAATTGTAAAATTGTTTGCCAAAATTAGAAATGTTCATTAGTCTAAAATTCTACTAAGAAAGAAAATGTATTTTAACCACTAATTAATTCGATTTTAATATTACATTAAATAGAGATGTTTGAAATTGTAGAATATGTAGTTGAAATAAAAACCTCGAGCTTATATTATTATATTTTATGTATATTTAAGAACCTAGAAATCATATCTAACAATATACGAAGGTCATTATTCAGTAAATATTTCCCAATGGCTTATTAGCAAGCTAATTACACAGAGGAAGTAGTTAGGGCGCCACGGAAGGAGGGGACGGTTGCCCGCTGTCACTGACAGTACGCTCTCTTTGAGTTTTAAGGATAGATTACAAAGGCGTGGCGGTAGTCTCGATACCCTGAGATTGTTTCATAATTTTAATTAAGCAGTGGAGATTGTTACTTAGTTTTTATTATGAATAAAAAAATTCTGAACATATTAATAAGGTTTGATAGAGCTGATATTTATAAAGAAGATGATTGCAATTTACAAATACAGGAAAAAGGAATAGGGAATGTATTATTATTTTTCTATGTTTGTTTTCTTAATACATAAATCAGGTGAGATCTACTATGGTTAGTAAATAAGCTAGGCATTCAGCTACATTTTTTGGGAAATAAAATGAAATATACCTATAGGTACTATGTATATGCATAATCAAAGTCAATCCAGACCAAGAATGCCAATAGTACTTGGAATCAAAATCTAAAAAATATAGGTAGAGTTGGCAACCTAGCGTCAAATTGCCATTCAGTGGGAATTTCCTGACCAAGGTTGTGTATGTCCATTGAGTATCGTATAGAATTTACGAACGTCGATCACGACGTGGAATACTAAGTAAGCGATTTGAAGAATACCTGATTATTTTATTAGACACTTTATAATATATAAGCTGTTCGAAGATTTCAGTTGCAAATATACACTAATTAAAAATGTGTAAAAATATAAAAATTTGAACATAGGCAAAACAATCTTACAGCCCAATTTAAATTAGAAAATGGATGGTGTTTTTTATTTATTTCCGTGAACGTCCTACTTATTCCTACTACTATTGTAAACGAGAAGTTTTTAATTATAACTATTTAATCGCATTCCCTTTTGAGCAAATAGTATAGAATAGATTTAAAAGATGCCTATAGGTACACTTTTTATAATTCGACCAAATGATAACGATAAACTTTACTGAAAAGGGCAAAGTTATTTGATACACAGATAGGTGGCTGCAAGCCGAATATTTAAATCTAAAAAAATCAAAACTGCGCACATAGCGCTACTCATTGTTCATATTTTGTAGTTGATCTAACGGCATACCAAAAACTCGCAATTCAAAACAAATCATTACCAAAATGAAAATCGATAAATCAAAATCGATTTCTCGTTGAAAGCTAAGGGCGCAAAAACAATAGCAATGTAGTTTGACCGCATGACAGGCTTATCGCAGTGACGTCAGGCGTGTGGCGTCCGAGACATCGAATAAATTACAAACATGTTCGGATTGTGGACAGGTGGGCTCGTAGTCCCCCGAAAATTGCATTGGAATGCATCGCCACAGAGATGTTAGGAGCTCTACACGATGATTGCGTTTCCGCGTTCATTCGTTTATGCGATTATAAAGTTATGGTATGTTTTAGGCATATGCCTACGTATTCTATGGTGTTGTCATTGTAGCTATAGAAAAATGTATTTAAAAAAATAATAAGTACCCAAAGTGTTACAATACTTTTACCATTTTTCACCATACTGTTATTATTTGCACAAATAACACTGTATTTGTGTATTTACTATTATTTGTTCTTAAAAGTGTTAAAGGAATTTAATAGTTTACGTATGGTCATTAGTCAAGTTCATAAAAAATAGCCCAGGGCTATATGATAACACTAAAAAATATTGCGGGCAACAACCGCGTTACTCTTAAACCTGTTATAGGCATTAAGTTAATTGTATACGTCGTTGTTTTATGTTTAAAAAAAAAATCTAATCAGAGTGTTTTACTTTTGCGATTTTTGGATGAAGCTTCCATTATCATTTGAAATTGATCGACTTTTGCTAGTAACTTTCTTACAGTTCATAACGTGAATAGCTCTTTTAATTGACATCAAATTAAAAAATACATATATGTAATATGTATAGATACAGACTGTACCGTACAGGTAATTTCACAAAGTTATCTATACATATAGTATGATTCAAAATATTAAAAAGTATGTAGTTTACATTGACGTTTTAATTAGGCAATTTGTTCTTATTATACGAGTATTCTATCTATCTTTTTTAATACAATAAAATAATATACCTGTTACCATATTTAATTTACTTTTATTACTAAAATTAGATTTATATTATTATGAATATATAAATAATACTAATTTTGATACATATGACATATAGGTAATTAATTTATACGATCTTCTCATAGAAAGCAGGTATACAATTATAAGTTATATTATCACTAATTAGGTAATCGAAATATATGCACTATTGAAGTGTCAAAACATGCGCAAAATATCTATAAAACAGAATATAATACCTATATTAAAAATAATATTGACTATCTTACACACTAACCATTTACTATCAATGAAAAAAAATCCCAAATATGCAACAATACTATCAGAAAGTGTTTTACATTTTACGTAAATACATATAATGTATAATCCGATGTCAAAATAACAAGTTTTTATCGTTGCGGTTCGTGTGCGTCGTGTGGCGAGCCCTTTACACCTGACTCCATTGTAGCGCAGGATCGTGAACGTCTTATGTGCATGCATTGAATTTATTCGAACTGACGTGTGCGCGTAATTTTTACCGTGCGACTTTTATGGACGAAACGATTTTTATTTTCAATTAAGTATACGTATGTTATAAGCAATGTTGTTTATAAAAACATTTAGTGGAAATAAATTTTGATGACGATTTACCCTTTCTATAATTAAACTCTAATGTTATGGTTTAAGGTGTAGCCATTTAAGTTGTAGGTACCTATATCTAAAATGTATATTTATAATATGTACTTATAATAATTTAAAGTATGTTGTTAATAAAAATAAAATTGTTTGTATAAAAATATTATTGTTGTTGTATTTACTTTTATAGTGTATTAATTTACAAAAGATTTTAAACGTAAAAATATTTTTATAAAATTTTACGAATCGTTTTACGAAATTATACGTATAACGCTAAACGTTTTATTTTATTCACATTCTTTGGTAAACAACTAACCAAGCGAGCAAAGGCGACTAAAACGCCAGCATGAATATGAGTGAAAAAAATTTCCCCCTTTTCATAAAGAGCAGCGAGTTTCAGCGTAATGGATGCAACAATTCGATACGAAAGTCTATCCTTTCACCCAAACTGTTTATGAGGGGAAACCGCGAAAAATCCCTTGTTATTCTTACATTACGGCGAACAAAACGTACGTAGAAATATATTTTTCTGCCCATTGTTCGAAAGCAATGAGAGATGAATGGAAAAAGAATAGTGATGTTTAGTTTGTACGCGGTATTTGTGCTGCGTATTATTTTTTTGAACTATGAAATGCCTTCAGAAAAAGGAATTGCTAAACGAATTCAAATGAGGTTGTTGTTTTTATTTGTAAAGAATTAGAAAAATATTCTAAAGACGAAAAATTCTACCGTATCGCAAATATTAAAAGATAAAACTAAGTTATCTATAACTTAGTTATATAGGAGTATGCGAATGCGGTGTTTTTATATTATAATATATTTGTTATTCTAAAATCAGAAAATCTTTCCTTAAGGATGAAGCAATAACGCAAAATTTATATGGATCTTGTAACGGAGAATGGTTACATAACTTATTTTCTTTGTATGCGATGCATAACTTAAACTTATTATGAGAGACCGTTTTTGAATTTGAAAGTCGACTCGCAAAAAGGATAAGAATGCTCGATTTAAATCAAGCTTCAAGTATAAATTACTTTTAAGTGAATAAAATATATATGAGCTTTACAATCTTCTAAAATATTGATTACAAGAAAGGTTAAATCTCGGCAAATGTCAATACATGCCGTTAAATATTTTAAGTTTGGTATTTTTGAGGCACGTATTTTTTGGATTTTAATTTCAAACAAAGTAATGCCGAGTAAAGCTTATATATTTTGAATTCCACAATACACTTTAAACATTTTAAACTTGTTTTTAATATAAAAAATTAGTGACTACAAGTGAAAGCTTCCTTAAGTACTTCTATCTCAAAAAGTTATTCCCCATAAACGGAAACTTTAATCTACAAAGACCAAACTAGCAATAAATTTTAATTTAATACAATAAATAATAACTAAGACGTTAATTCGAAACTTTTAAAGCGATTCAGAACTTTCTTAAGCTCATCTTGCTTGCAGTTACTTCTTTGTTTATACTAAGGAAAGCAAAATGTTAAAATGCAGTTATTCAAATTCCAGGCACGAAGAAAACATAACAGAGCCATTACTATAACCCTAGGCTCAAACAATAAGTATGACCTGAAACCTAACTTAGGACTAACTAGGTCAGATATAAGTACTGGAATGATCTTTGTCACGTATCGTGAAAGGAAATCAGTCGGTTTCGAATGCTATTGTATTGACATAAAGACCCGAGAGCCGAGATGGCCTAGTGGTGCGAAAACGTGGATCTTAACCAAAGGTCACGGGTTCAAACCCTGGGTAGCACCGCTGGATTTTTCAAGTGCTAAATTTGTGTTTAAATTCATCTCCAGCTCGGCGGTGAAGGAAAACATCGTGAGGAAACCTGCATGTGCCGGAAGAAATTCTGACACATGTATATCCACCAACCCGCAGCAGCAGCGTGGTGGATTAAGCTCCTTACCTTCTCCCTAATAGGCGAAGAGGCCTATGCCCAGCAGTGGGATATGTACAGGCTGTGTTACGTTTTTTTAAAGACACCGAATCAAATTAAATTGAATCTGAATCGAATCTCGCCCGAGGCTATTGTTTTGTAATCAACCGAGGATCTAACGTGATAAGCGTAGTTGAAGGTATATATTTTTATGTTTACGTAAAGGTTTTTATTTTAATTAAATGTTGTTTGTGGTTGATACATATGTATGTTTTATTATATATTCGTTATTTTGTAACTTCAAATTGCTTTATGTATTGAATAAAATTAAGTAAAGCGTAATTCTAAAATGAATTTAGTAGGCGCAAATGAAATAATCAAAAACCAATATATGTATGTTGTTTAAAAAAGGAAAAACATTTTTGAGAGTATTTTCAAATCTGTATGTATATTCGTATATAAAAATTAATGCCCCTTTTCACTGATATTTTTTTTAACTCTAACTAATTTTTTAACTCAAGAACAACTCACCTATATAAACCAAACCAACCAAATGTTTAGGCTTTAATCGGACTATTTAGTAGGTGGTTGAAAATCTTGAAAACTTATGTGACGAATCTTATACGAGATCAACTTGAGAATTTCCAATATTGAACAGAAACAGAATCACTTTAATCGGTTTACAAATGACACTGTCTTTCGTCATGACCACAAGAACGGGCATTGTTTAATTCACGTGAATGGGATTTTATTGCAGCTACAATGAATATTAACTACGTTCATTCACGAGCTATGCAGATTGCCTCGTTGTAATTAGCATGGGATATACGAAGCACGAGTTATGTTTCGCGCCTGGATATTCACTGTAGTAATGATTATATATTTTTTTACATAATGATTATGAAATCAAATATTTCGGCGTGTGTAATTTGAAATAGAAATATCTCGTGTTAATTGATCGATCTTGACGGCGCGGCGGGTGAAACTTTGGGACAACTAAAATAGTTAAAGACCCTATAATTCATACAAATGCAATTTAGCTTCAAGAATACTTCATTCACTAAGGATTTAAAAAAACGTCATAAATACGACTGACCAAGTGACCATGACTTTAATAAATGGTAAACATCGATGGCAATACTCTAAAAAAAGACCAAAAGTACCCACTATATATTTCCATTACGTGTTAATATAAATAAAAAGCACACATTATTGTTCTGCTTTGCGATTTTTTTTATTTTATAAAAAGACAGACGTAAAATATAATACCAAACGTATTAAAACGGATCATATTTCGCAGTTCCAGTGACCCGCGTCAATTGGGAGGCGTCGTACCCGTTCATATAGATTTATGTGAGCTGCTAACGAAATTATTTTAATCGCGACATGCTAGTTTTAATTGTAAACACTTCGTTACACGCGAGTCGTATACGTTTGATGTAATTATTTAGTTTTAAGTCGTATGTAATCGTGTAGTATTTTTTAACATCCAAAAAGAGGGGTGTTATAAGCTTGACCGCTATGTTAGTCTGTGTATCCGTGTATCTGTGTGTCTGTGTCTATCAGAGGCACCGTAATTCTTAAAATTTTTAGATTAGATTTTTATTATTATCTTGGAAGTTGTTAAGACAACCGCTCTGGTGTAGTGGTGCTGAATGCGCTATTAACGCCGGCGGTCGCTGGTTCGATTCCCGCTCGGGGATTTTTTTTTATGGGATAGGACGGTAAACGAGCTGACAGATCACCTGATGAAAAGTAAATGCTGTCGCCCATGGAAATTTGCAACACCAAAGGAGCTACAAAATGCGTTACCGGCCTTTTAGGGAAATGGAGGGGAATGGATGGGGAATTAATGGGGAAGGGGTGGGGAATTTGGCCTCCGGTACCCTCACAACCGGTCTGGTCCTTGTGGGTCTACCTACCGTGCCTCGGAGAGCACGTAAAGCCGTCGGTCCCGGTTGTTATCAATAACACCTGATAATGATCGTTACCCATAGTAGGTAATATTCTAGTCTAAATGGTTACTGGCTTGCCCCCGGGGTTGCAGAGATCAGACGGCAATCGCTCTGCGTAAAAATCAGTTACTGGCTTCTGGGCTGGGGAGGTCAGACGGCAATTACTCTGCGTAGAAATCAGTAACCTGTCAAAACTTAGGCTAGAAAGCTAGAATAAAGCAGACACTGGTTAAGTCCGGGAAAAATGCTAGGAAGAAGAAGAAGATCTTGAAAGTTGATAAAAGGATCATCTACGGTCTAGCAATAATCTTCATACATTATTCATTAGTTAGAAGGGTTAAAAATTAAAAATTAATAAGTATTTTGATTTAACATTGTCCAGTTTTGACTAGTCTCGTAATTTTACCTGTTATTACTAATAGTGATGAAAACATTTCGTGATGTAAAACTATACTTTTAATATTAGAGTTTGAATATGAAATATTTCTACTAATATGGACAGCTTGCTAGACTTTGTGAAACTATGACGGATAAAGCATGTGTACACACATAGTTCGGTATGTATATTGCTATAACATTATTCAAATAAAAACCCTCAATAAACTCCAGTTACAAAATAATAAAAATATTTGATGATAACTTATTGAAAATAAAACGAATTTTCCGAACGTGTAGGTACATATAAACATATAAACACGTATGTATGCGCTTCACGCGTCATTAACCGTTCATTACGATTTGTGGCAGTTAATTGACTTACCGTTGCGTATCGTGCCTCGAATCGAAGAGTGATCAATTTTGTTACTACTTGTCATTCCGATACTTCCGAACTGCCTAGACATTGATATCGATACATTTGACAGAACTAAACATTGGCTTAAAGAAGTTACTAATGTTTGCATTAATCATATGAAAAATTCGGAAACTATCGCGAGTAAATAATTTAGACAATTTTTCATCTATATTACCTATCTATTAAATATTCACTGTGATATTGAAAATAGAAATTATTAAATCAAACTTTTTTCTAACAATATTTTGTACAATTTATACATATAAGCAAAAATAATGTTCTGCAAACTGCTTTAAATACTTGCTAAAAGCTAGTGAATATTCAGTCCCCAAATCGCCAAAAGCGAATCCTCATTTCGTTCTCTCTGTGTGTCAGGCTTCGGTTTAATTAAAATTACTATTTCCTCAAAACATATATACCTACTGCTGCATTAAAAATTGTCGACTTTTAAGTTCTAGAGTGTTTTAAAGATATTTTGAAAAACTTTGTGCAAAGCTGTCAAGCATACAAATGACACCAGCACCTACATTTTTACCTAAAGGAAAATATAGCGCATTTTTTCGATTTGTATTTATGATATATAAAAACATTTTTCATATATAACACTAATACTAACAGTTGTTTTGTCAAGATAATTCAAAACCACATTCACAAATATTACACAACATGGCAATAAATGTAACCAATTAAACCTCAAATAAAACGCCCTAAAGACTAATCAAATAAAGGCATAAAATAGTCATAAGGAAATTCAAACTGAAAGTAAATTTCATGCATGCCAACCCTCAAACCATATCTACGACTTGTTCCGCGCACGTAACGCCTACACCATTTACGAACTTAATTGTTTCGGGCACACCGAATTATTTTGATTTATAACATTATGATTGCTGCAACTCGATTTAGGAGCTTCGAGGGACCTTAAATTGAATGAAATGAAATATAAATTAACAATGTTCTAAAGTGGAACGACGGGCCTTCGGAGAATACGTTCTTGTATTGTGTTCGGTGACAATAAGACTAATAAAAACTGAATACAGAAGTAGGTTAGCTATTGAAAAATTGTATTATAATGGATCGGATATTATTTGTACGATCCTATAAGATGTATGTAAATATGGATTTATTTTTTAACCCATATTTCTATTATACGAATACCGTTTTGCGTTTCTTATTTGTCTATATCATTGGCTTGATCTCATCTTAAAACACAAAATTATATTCATAAAATCTACGTATAGTGATAAGTTCACGTTGTTGTCAGTTATGTTTTGACAACGTTAGAATATTTCCTTTATGTTTAATGCCACTTGCAGTATTAAACACAAAGGTTACGTGCAATTACCCACAAAGATGATCACAAATCTCGATTACGGCTTCAATTAGGCCAGTGTAGGACATTAATATTGCATTAATATGGTATTAAGTTACCCTGAATTATGACGGTTGCACAATACAGTAGCAGAGATCCAAGCTGCACATTCGCTTGTTTGCTAATGCATTTTGCAATAAATTGTAAGAGGATATTGATATTTTGTTTTGTATTAATTTTGAAATTTACATTTCAGTAATTTAATAAAGAAATCGGATCGTGAACTTTGATAAGTAACGACGGCTTAACATGATCGGAAATCGAGTGTTATTTTATCGTGTGTTAATATAATAGGTAATCTTTAAAAAAAATCATTTTTAGTAAAATTAATTTTCCCATATTTGTTTAAATTTACTGGATATTAATATAAGAAGTGGCACTAACTTTAATCTGCCAATTATAATTATACATCCAAATGCTAATAGATCATTAAGTAATAGCTTTTTATAGCGGTTTTATTTCAGTTCGTCTGGTTGATAGTTTATTACGCTCGTACCATTTGTTGTTTTATCATTAGAAATAGTAACAAGAGTTTAATTCAGGCGCTAGTTGAGTCAGTGCCGTGAGTCAGCCGATACTGTTTACTCGGAATATCGGAGCGCCCTATCGCCTCCTCCAGACGTGAATAAGCGAAAAAAATAAATTTCCAGACGACATGTGGTGGGATTTAATCCTATATTAGACACGGTCTGATAAAGAAATTATATTTTTTTAGTCACTCGAATGTTAGCTGTCGTAAAATTTTAACACATTGTCATAAACTCAAATACAATGTCGTACTTGTTCGAAGATTTTTTTATAAGTAGATAAGTTTGTTTTAATGACTCGAGAAAAGTTGCTTTTTAAAAGTCACGATGATAATGTTGTTTGATTCCTAAAAATTACAATGAATTGTTGAGTTTCTAAAAGATTTATTCTAATGTCTTTGTATCGTTTTCGTTTTCTTACAAATGCCTAGTTTTGAAACTTATCTCAATTGTAGTATAGAAGTTTAGGTATGTTTCTTGCTTGTAAATTTTAAATAGATATTCTTTTAGACAAACGATTTTTCAAATTAATTAATCAAAAGTTTAACAAAATACAATATCTCTTTATATTCATTTATACGATTTCGTATTCATTATTTTGCAATTAAACAGTATCATTTTACAGCGTCCATCATTTTAATTGATAGGTATTGAGTCATAATACACTTTTATTGGATTATTTTCCCTCCATTAAAAGATTTCACGTTCGAGTCGTAATAATTTCTTTATGATTATTATCGAATGTTTAATTTATATGCAATTCAAAACTTGTCTGCTTTTTTATTTATTTGTAAGAAATTTATCTGAGTAAACGAAATATTATAGTTCATTGAACTTGCTAATCTAAATCAACACTTTTTACCAAACTGCGGCGGAGCAAAATAGAGATGATTTTGACCTGTATGTAAGTATGAATGTATGTGGGTATGGATGTTCGTCTATTCTCTCATAACTTCTAAAATACTTACTATGAGTAGTTATCATAATTGGGCAAATGAGTGTCGTTTGAAGCCTTTTTATCGTCCACTGGTTTTAGGCTATGTGACGTCACATTAAATTGCATATGTCGCCTTCTAGAAGGGACAAAGTGTTGAACTAATTTTTTTTTTAAACGGTTTTATTTAGCTTACCCCGTTTGTTTTATTTATTATTTATTATTTATTATTTATTCTTTCTTGGGTCAAATTTAGTAATTAAATTTTCACCCTCTTCCTGTCAACCGATTAATCTGAAATTTGGTATACACTTTGGATTTTGGTGACAATACAATTATATTTATTCATTATTATTATAAATTCAAGATGGCCGCCGCTACAAAATGGCGGATAACGTAGGTTTTATCAATCCCATCAATATGGGTATCA
>DVXP01000693.1:0-18462 GCA_018235645.1 Junonia grisea | reverse complement strand
CGTTTCAGCCGTTCTTGAGTTATAAGTGGTGTAACAAACATGACTTTCTTTTATATATATAGATAAATGTTAAATATAAAATATAATTTAATACGTTAAATTTTTAAAATAAAAATTACTCACGCTAATTCAAGCTGTCAGATAATAAAATCAAAAATAATAATAATGCCATGAAAATATCGACGGTTGAAAGGCTATTTGGTCTAAGCGCCATTTCTGCTTTATACAGCAATTAGCAAGGTTCCATTTTAGACTAAAATACAATGAGATCTAAAATTCCATTAGACGTGTAATTTCATGACTTTAATCTTTATTCTTATCATGTCTATTTTTTTGTTTTAGTTGTATATGTGCACCGGGACAACTGTGTATCGATCCAGAAGACGACATTTACGCGTTCGCCTTCGTGTACCGATGCAGGCAAATGGATACCCCGGAGACTCCTGAGAGCTAGCGAGAGCTGGGCCACCTCGTCAAGTCGACAGGCGTCGCTTGTTCACCCGACACTTATCGTACACAGGATAATACAAGACATGCTACCTGAATGCCTCTCCCGAAACGGCTGAAGGATTCACCCGTAATGCCTCCTAGTAGACAAAACAGGCTGTGATTCAATTTCTCCAAAGCACCGCTGTTCTGCTTAATTTTAATGTCAACTCTTAAATACAAATCCGTCTCTAATCGTCTCTTAAATAAAAATATATTGCACCGTTAATTACATTTCCAATCTTTGCTCCGACGCCGTGGGATGGTTATAAATACAGTGCGTAGGTACTTGTCTAAAATTTATTATTCCTCTTAATCCGCCTCGCTCCTTAATGTTCATATATTTTATTGGCACTTATAATAATTATGTTAAGCTTATAAAATTTTTGTGTCGAGAATACAATCAATGAAATGTACTTGTTAGACTAAGATATCGTGTTTCAATGTTTTGATTGCATTCTCAGTTTTCACTTTTAATCGAGATGAATAAGCACGTCATATTAAAGTTCCCATTTTATTATGTAATTTTTATTGTAAAGTATTTACTTAGGTAAAAGTAAGTAGTTAGTGTTAGTGTCGTTACTTCTGTGACATAATATAAGCGTATTAAAAATTAGCGTACCAATCGTCGAAATATTGATCGTTGGTATTACTTAGTATTTGATTCAAAATAATAATAAATACTTTTTAAAAGTTTTCTTGTGATTTATTTACCCTGAGTCGTGATTTATATTCTACTTAAGTGTACACTTACTAATATTATGGTAAGTCTTAATTTATATTTGTACGTATATTTTACGCTCAAAGATCGAAATTGCTCAATGACCGAAAAAAAAAGCTCACAACGCATTGTGGACAGTGTCCACGACGCGAATTTCACGTCGTTCACCTTCGCAGCCTCGGCGTGCGGGTCGCCTGCGGCGAATTTCGCGTCTTGCACATTTCACTGTGCTACACAATAATAGATACAGTACACAGCTCTAAATGTACAAACATCAAAATATATAAATCAGGCATTATTTCGTAAGTTTTACTCTAAATTAAGTAAGCTACTTTCATATCTGCCAAGTCGAGCTTAATTAATATAAACTTTATTACCTATTGCAGTAGCTTATGATAAGTAGCGCCTCAAATAGTCGTAAAACGCCTAATTTCTTAACCATTCATCAATAAATTGTGTAACTTCACGTTGTCAGGGGAACAAAAAAGGATAGGATATTTTTCTTTTCACAGGAATAGAAAATATTTTTTTAATTTGAAAATTTAGGCGGTCGTTAAGCGTATCAACTTGGCCTACCGACATGACAATCTCAATTGGTTAACAAAATCTACATATTTCTTTTAACATTAAAATTCTGTACTAATATTAAAATAAAATAGTGTAAATAAAATATTATAAATTATTGAGTATGAATAAAACTAGACCATAATATGTTTTGAACTTGTATCGAAATATAAAAATTGAAAATTTTATTCTACCCTCAAAAATTCTTATTTGAAATTTACTGTTTAAATAATAATACTCGGATCACAACGTTTTCACTTACTGGTTTTTCGATAAATATTTTCGATTGCAGCGTAATACAAGTATGTAAGTGGTGTTTCACGTTTTAACTGCGTATTACTGTTTCGAAAAATAATAAAACTTATTGATAACATGCAACAAAGAGATCATGAAGACTTACTTATCAAGACGAATATACCGAGTCACAAGGATGCCCTTAGATTTGTCTCGTCCTAAAATTCATTAAGTTTATATTACAGACCTTACCAAAGAAAAATAGCACACGAGTAAACAACCCAAGTTTGTTTTGAAAGTCTGATAGAAACCTAGCCATAAGTAACTTGCCGCTTGGACGGTAGTAGGAATTTATTATCAATATCAATTATTAATACTTGCTCGAAACATTTGTCTCTGTGAACATGTTAATCTTAGAAATTATAGGTCTATTATTTTTATGCTATGTAGCTTCTTATTGAGGATGGACGAACGAGAGCGAAGAAGTAGGTAAGTCTTTCTGTAGTCGTCAAATAAAATCTGGCAAGAATTGAAAGCTGCATGCGAAATTTGAAACGCGAGGCAAATAGTGCATTGAAAAAGCAATAAACCTTTTATTGCCTGTCACATGTTTCTTGTATTCGCGTAAAATACATGCGTATGCGTGCGTTAATATTTAACGTTTTTTCGAATTTCCCTTTCATATAATATTGTTCATTTAATATAATAACTAATCAAGGCTGCCATAAATCCATTTAGGCATTTATTGTTAGTGTTAGTAAGCACAGAGAATGGCAGGGCGGGAGATTTTGTCAGCGGTCAGTGTGCACTGATGATGTAACTATGCGACCTATTCGATTTTTCGACTTTAAAAAAAATAATTCGATCTCCAAGTATGAATAAAAACATTTTAATTTCGAATAACGTGACACTACGACCAGGAATTCGTCCCGGCGAGATACATATAGGTAACGAGACATTCTCGTGGGGGGCTGAAAGTCAGAACGCGCCAAGGAAAGTTGTGTTTACCGGTATCTTATCCTCTGTATAATTGTCTATTAAGTAGGGCATTCGGAACTAACTTTTGCTTCGTATTGGCTATGTACAATATAAAAGAATATTTAAAGAAAAGTTTCATATTTCATAATTTATGACAATAAGGAAATTTAATTTAATTTTTATTACTTTTTGTGTTTTTTATTGTTTTTTTACACTTTGAGCTCATTTTTCACCAGTTTTGAGAAATCCGATAAGTTTGGAACTTAGCACGCGTCTCAAGGGTGGATGAAGCGCTTTTTACTCCAGATTAATTTGTTCCGTTAATAAATTAAATTTTATTATAATTTTATGGTGAGGTGAGTCATTATGATTGATTGTTCGATCTTCTACTACAGGAATATAATACTACTCTTTATTAAAAAATATGTTCTAGTTTTTAGTTCGATTAGCAATAAAAGCGTGTTTTTTTTTAGTTTTTTAAAACTATTATTTATTCCTTGTTTGTAATTCAAATGTTCAATAATATATAATTATAACCTTTTGATACAATTCTTGGTTTTAATTGGTAAAACCAAAACCTCTCTTTTACTGTCATTGCATGTGCTGTGCAGTAACTTGTTAAAAAATTCGAGGATATCGAGGATAGCAAACCTAGACTCTAGACCTCGGCGCCCTGGGCCGTTACCTCTCCTCATTTATTTTTATATTTTATATGTTTACATGATTACATATATCAAGTAATCCAATATAATTATGTCATGGATTATAAGGAATATAAGATGCAATACCTCATTGTAATAAAAAATACTCTACCATTACAAATTTTAAAGTTGCATCAGTTTTTCTCTCCCTCTGTTGGGAAATGCATTTTTATGTCTCAGAAATTGACTACATACAAGTGTGATGCAACCAAACCTCCATAATTTTATAAACACAAATTAACTATAAACAAGTACATAGCAACCACTTTTTGCACAGAAGTGGGTAGAAAGATATTTTTTGCGATAAGAATCTTGGTTCGGAGTTTATGGAAAAAAACCTAATAAAGCCGTATATATACTGATAAAAAACTTTGATTAGTAAGTACTAGTATTATTATCTTCAATTCATACGTCGTAAGCGTAACCCATTATCTATAAAAATGGAAGTATATGAAAATACCAGCTTATTACTACTTGCTACTGACTATTTACAAAATGTCTTATAACGACCATTTTTTAAAAGTATTCCGGGCAATCTCCGTAACTGCTGGATTTGACAGGATTTCAGCTAATATTAACAGGAGCAGCTTATATTTTAGAAAAAAATGTTAAGGTTCTGCACATAAACCAGACTGGCTAAAATTATCATCAACATCGTTGATGATTTTTAGGATACGTAGTTAATCATGAATAGATGATGAGAAAAAGGTGTCAATAGGCTTTAGTTAAATTTTGTCGCTATTTAAAATAAAGATACTGTTGCAACTTATCATAATATTTCTGAAGTCGGTAACACCAAGAAATTTATAATTTGGCAATAACCAGTGGACAGAAATCCACCAACGACGGATTTTACAAAATTCGATTAATAAGGGGGTAAGAAGAGGAAGGAAGGTTTGTACGTATCAAATATACATGCGTGAGCGAAGCCTAAATGCTATTTTTTTTATAATATTTTATTTTATATAAATTTAATGAAATAACACTATTATTTTTAAAAAATATGTTGTTTTAACGTACTAAAGTTAAAGTATAAATAAAAAGAACACGTTATCTGTGAAAACATATTAGCTATTTATAAAAACATGTAAAAAAGTAATTTATTTTATTAAATATTATTGTTTATCTTTATCAATTAAAATGTAATTTTTATCGCCGGTGGATATTTTTAATAGTTTGTTTTGTGTAACCTTTAACTTCACAAAGATATATTTTTTCTAATCTTTCTTATACGTAGCCGAGTCATGTTTTTAAAAATCTTCCATATTGTGATAGATAAATGTGATATGTGAGCACCTGGCCTTATAATGAAAGAATAGTCTTCTCAACAGTTGTAATAGATGCGTATTTTCAAAGTATAGTTAAGTAGATTTTTATATGACTTCATTACAATATGGAAACATAGAATTGACAACATTTACGAGAAGCCTAAAATTTAAATATATATAAATTGAAAATTTTCAATTACCTACCTATATAAATATAATAATTATTATGCCCAGGACTCTTTTTTAAAGGGACACGCTAATTTTCAAAATTACCTTTGGGGCTCAGCGTGCCCTCCGCGTGTTACCTCAAAAATAGCCTTGATTATGTCCCTGTTTAATTTTTATTTATTGTATTGAAACAATGATACAAATATTGATTTTTAAATCAAATATAGATTTTTATTTTAGCCCCAATTATATCTTTTAAATTGTGAGTCAGTTTTTGGCAGTTCTAGTTGTTACATAACAATTTAGTTACATGATAGTTTGGTAATACGCGTCGGTATAAAACTTTTAATTTTGCGGGTAGTTTGAAATTGATGCGTACAAGTCTCAGTGCGGCGTCGTTTTGTTGTTTATAGATACATTTATATATTGTTGTATATTTTGTGTATATATTGTGCATCGGGGCGTGGAAAGTTCTTTTGAATTCGAGAAGCGTTAGGCATTGCACGTTGAAAGAACATTATTTATTAATTAATTACAATTTGTAATTTGATTTAATTGTGTCATGGAGTCATTGCAATATAATAATTATAATATGGATGAAGGTAAACCAATTTTCACCACTGCAAGTGATAGCCAAGCAACAACGACAACGGTAAGAATCTTGTTTTTATCTTTAATAGATGATGGCGTCGTATTTTTATTTTTTGGGTACCTCCTCTAAAATGTTTATAATTCTGTCTATTGTGAATATTGTTTTTTATTTCTTTAAGTCAACAATAATCGCCTATTGTACCTATATTTTTCTTTAACCACATATTATTCGAACCCAAGAAGATTGTTTTAACGGCCGTCATTTTTTCCATTAAACTTTAACTTGCGTGTACTTCTACGTTTAAGACCAGTGTAATGATATATTTATTATCCGTAAATAGTTTTAGCAATTTTGTTATTTTTACTCGCGTCGGAACGGAATCTGTGTATGCTTTTAGGGTTTTGTTTGTTTGTATTCATTTAGATGTCGTTTTCGGTAGACGATCCAAGGTACATTGACGATGGTTCTTAGTTAGGTGATATAAAGATATAAATAAATGATTTAACATCTATAAAGCCGGCGTTAAATGGTCTTTTTTAATCTTTTTTCATTTTAAGTCGATCTTCGAAGATCTTTTAGTATATATATATTTTTTAATGAGTTTTAGAGTATATACATCGTTGTATTTTCAAATTTTTTAATTTAATTTTTATAGATACGATTAAATAATACCAGCACATAAAATCATTCTTCTTTTATGGTTTTCAACAATAAATTTGAAATTAACTGACAATAAAAGCAGGAGAGTTTCGCGCCGTCGGACAACAGGAACGGCATCAATGGCCAGGAGAGCGGGTTCTCCCCGCTGGCAGCTCCGTTCCAAAGCCGAGTGGGCAACGAGCTGCTGAATTTGATGACCCAGCAAGAGCCGAGAGCAGCTGACACGGGTACGGAAACCTTTGCTTTAATTTAGGACTAGCTTTTGCCCGCGACTACAATTTTGTTTATTGCTGTTCTTTTGGGAATGTGTCATTTTTCCGAGATGAAAAGTATCCTATTATCTAATCTAGGCTGCTATTTTTATATCGGCACAATTTTATATCATTCGGTGCAGTGGTTATAACGTCAGAGCGGAACAAACATACGAACTCTCTCTTACGGTCACCGACATTTTGTGGTAACGACTTTTAACTGTTGTTTGCAAATAGATCGGAGCATGCAATTAATCATTTTTTCTACAATTCTTTTCATAGTTTGTTTCGAAATTATTGACGTTTAGGACATAACGTAACATATTATATTATTTAAAAATAAACGAAATTATTAGATGTCTCCGTCTATGGACATTAGAAGTATTTCTTAAAAAAGCCCAAACAATTTTAGTAACAGGTATTTTTTATTGTAGCGCCGTCAGCTGCAGATATAGATGATGTGCTCATGAATCTACGATTGAACGGCTCAGAATTGTTGTTCGATGATGTCGATCATAATCCTCAAAATTATTATATGGGTAAGTGTCTATGATGGGTAATTTTAACTTTTTTAGCTTCTAAATCTTTGTTAGCCGTTTTTATATTTCGTTAAAAAATGAATTTTAAGCGTTCATTAGAATCGGGCGTTTTAAACTTTAGCATTATCGTAAACGCTGAGAAATGTAAACATAACATGATCAATGTGTACTTTTCCGCAAAGAGACATTGGCGCAAGTCCAACCATTTTTCACTCATTTGATTTTCCATTTTACGAAATACTCACCGCGTAGAAATATATGGCTTTCGGCGAAATTTATTATTGTCGGGGAATAAATCATTTACAGTTGTTATTTTCTGTTGGCAGGAGGAAGGGCAGATCCCGTAGCGTCTCATCCAAATATTTGGTCAGAGGGGTCTGGCCCAACTGCCAGGAATGGAGAAATGATCGATACTTTCGACTTCTTGATCAAAAGTATATAAATAACATTTATTCAAAACTTGTTATTTAATGGTTTATTTTGTATTAAGTTGTACTTATATTTCATTGCTTTGGTTTCCACCAGGTCTATCGTCAGCCAACAACTACGTGTCTATGTTAACGCGTGAGCAGTTGTCCGTACTTCGCTCGATCCGTCCGAGTCTCCTATACGAGTTTCTGCAGGAGGTGGCCAAAGTGCGTAGCGACAAACGAATGCGCAGAGCTCTTCCTAATGTACGTCTATCAACTTGTATTAGCTATTAATCAATTTAATCTATTGTCATGAATTATTTTTTGGACAACTTAGGCAATTAACGTTGCCCAATATTTTCAAACATAACATCCGTAAGAGTCTTATTTCAATTTTGTACGAAACCCAGGAAATCGTCCTCGCTGGACATGAGAATTCTTTAACGAATTGTTAAACTGCTCACGATTTATCCCATCCTCGTAAAGAATTAACATTTTAATAATGACTAACTGCCATATTTAGAAAACGAAAGAATTATCCTCATCTTAGAGCCCATTCCCACTTCACCCACTTGTGTGTCGGATCCGGATTTTAATCGGATGTCGGCATTTCTATACAAATTTACGTTATAATTTTTAATCGGACGATAAGTGTGAATAGCTTCATATAGAATGTTCTGCCAATATCCTGGCAATATTCGATTGAAATCCGGACACGACACACGACAAGTGGGAATAGGCGATTAGAGTTATATCTCCTTTATAACATCACATTTCGTAGGAATGTGCATTCTGCAAGAACAACGGCGAGAACGAGGAGAGTTACTCGTCGCACGCGCTGAAGGACTGGCGCGGGCGCGTGCTGTGCCCCGTGCTGCGCGCCTTCCGCTGCCCGCGCTGCGGCGCCACCGGCGACCGCGCGCACACCATCAAGTACTGCCCGGAGAACTCGGACGCAGGTAAATCAATTCGTAATAAATACAGAGATGTGAACTGTAAAGCCATAAAAGCGCTACTAGCTTCAAAATATTTGAGGGTTAACGTTTTCAAAGGTTTTCGCTTACAACGCGTCCAGCGTAGACTACCACCTACACCGTAGTTGACAGTGAATAACGAGAAACGAGACGTTGTCGATAGAGTGCCGGTTGGTTCAAATGAGCGTTACCTTTAGACTTCCGGTTCTCACTTTACGATAGTGTGAACTTTACTGATCTTGTTATAATCGAAATATAGCAATAAGAATAATATTATAATATATAAATTAAACTTATCGATATAGACAGTTTTAAATGAATCTGTCTTGTCGTGGTTTTTATATAAAATTAACTTCAATTTTAACGGACAATGGATACCGATGTAATACAAAAGTGAAAAGAATTAAAAATAAATCTTTCACGACCATCTGTAAACGTGTAGTGCGTGATTAACACGTGTTGTATTTTAGGATTCGTGGTCACAGATGTCGTCTGCAAGGGGATAGCATGCCATTACTCACGTAGGACATCTCATACGCGAGACACCAATTAACACAAAACTGTACTATGAAAATACATTTATCTAAAGATTAAAGACGTTGGTTTAAACCATATGTTAGCTGCTAATTATTTAAAGAGTAAAGAGTAGGAACAAAGTAGGAAGAGTTCGTGAAAATCATTAAAATTAGTTTCATCATGAAATTAATACTGAGATATACCTACATATTATACATATTTAATTTAGTTATATTTTGTTAATTTTGAATAGGTCTGGAGCGATCAGGCAGCCTGCTCTCGCGCCGGCGCATGCCGTCATCGGGCTCGCTCGTGATTGGCGGCACGCGCGTGTCCGGCTGCGCGCCCGCCACCCCCGCGCCGTCGCCCTCCCCCGCTGCCTCCCTCAATCATTCCTCTCTGTGGTCTAGCTTTGGAATAAACTAAACACTGATAAGGCAGTCTCAGACCGTAATCCCTGACTCTAGTTGTCTATATCCTTATGTAGATTTCGGCGCGACTACATTTGGGTATATGTATGTCGGCATTATATAGGTATAGTGTCGCGTATCAGCATTACTTTGAATATTTAAATATAATTTAGGTGTGAAATGGTCTGAAAATTTCGTTCTTATCAATTTTTTTCCTGCTAAATAATTTTGTTGTGCATAAGAATAAAATGTTTTAAATATTCTATTTCTGGATACTTATAGTCTTTTAAGGTCATACATTGTACGTCAGAGTCGTCCTCCAATTTGATTGCAGGATGTTCATTTTACTACACTTCCACGTAGAAAACTGAACAGGTGCAAGATTAGTGTTGATCACTACTGATTCTGATAATAGTATGCTGGCCATACTTTGTTTGAAAAAGTCATTTAAATCAACGAGGTGGACGACTCGACAGTTCTCTTGTTAATTTTTCATTGGGTTATAGATAGCTTATCTGCTCATTCGTTTTAATTATTTAATTTATAACATCATTCCATTATAAACAATTACAATTCAATCATTGCAATACTAAATTTTCAATGAATTTATTGTTAATGTTGATGAATATTTATAAATCTATTAATACATGAAAATCGTTTATCTACCATCGTGTCATTTTAAGCTTTGGCAAATTGTAATACAATTTTTACCGACATAGTTTTTACCAATGAAAAATGTTCTTTCTCGTGATTGTCTTCTCGGTGTGGGTTAATTATAAATTTTGGGTTTTTTAAATACATTTTCGAGCATTCATTTGTTTTTTATTTCGTCTATCAAATAGTACCCATTCCACTTAAAAATTAAATGTTATAAGTTAGAAAAAACTTTAAAATATTAATACTGAACTAATGGTATTATCTCCAATAAAAATGTGAATGTTTAAAAATAGTTTGGAATTATAAATAATGGAAAGATCTCACCAACACTGATTAAGTGGTTAAACTTCTGTATGTTTTTAGAGTATGGAAATTTATTTTCATCAATAAATAATTTCAAATACCTATTAAATTTTTAAATACAGGAAAAGCGGCACATAGAATAAAACTCGAAACTTTTATTTTATTTTTATTTATGTCACAGAAAAATATGCACAGCACTGTATAAAGACATCACTAGGTAGAAAATCTAACACTCCTTTTTTACGACGTTTACACCAAAATATTCGAAAACGTGTCCGCACTAGGTATATCTTTTTAGTCTTACCTAGAATAAAGTTACATATATTTGTGTTTTTAGAAAGAATAAATCAAGTAACAAAGAGGGTTATGCGAATAAAGTGCACGTGTATCGGAAAATTTGGTATAAATGTCGTAAAATTTTATCTACTTCAAACAAAATTAGGCACGTTTCACACTAAACGGAGCGTGCCAACGCTTCGGAACCCTCTTTAGAATATAACAAATTGCTGTATATATTTTGTATTAAATATATATAATAATCTACAAATTATTCTAATTATATTTGACTGGAAATTTTCGTATACGGGTTTTTGTCGTCAGATTGGCTCCGTTTCGTGTGAAACATGCTTTTACGTCTCAAAACATCAAAACGCTTACAAACTACGTCAGTCATTCGCACTTATTGGTGATTATTTTGCCAGAGAGGCCCGTTCGCTATAAAAATAAAACATTCGGTGTTATGTGTAAATATCATAACAGAAATTATACTAAACATGTTAACACAATTCTCTTCATCTTCACTAAAACCAATTTGAAATTATATTTAGACTCGCCCCGACATGACTAGAACATTTTCAAATAATTTAAATAAACAGTTTTTTGTAGACCAGATTTTTGTTCCTTCATTTAACTAACAGAAATTTTTAATAAAACTGAGCCTCAAGAGTTAGATTTATAGGAAAGTAATGCTATTTACTTCAATTACAATATTTAAACGCAGTTTCGACATAAACAGATTTTACACGAATTAAATTATTATGCAACGATTATACTACTTGGGACCGGTGCCGGACAAGAGGTTTCTTGTCATGCCGGAAGTCTTAAAATAATTCCTAATGGTTTCCATTCTAACTCACAATCCATTTTAGATATTACTATTTTTTGACATTTCATATAATATTAATTATACTATTTATTAGCTATGAAATTAATCTGATTATATTAATAACGTAATAATCTGGCAAGATATAATATACTATAATAATATACGCTGTTATTTATAACTATTTTTGTGTACGGAAACTGGCAAGATTATATGTATAGCAAACAAATTTAGATTTAGAACTTTATAATAATTATGTAATTATGATACAAAAGTAAAAATAATATGTTAGAAAAATCTTGCCCTCTTTGACAATTGAAAGTTAAAACAACGTTATATGAAGTCAGAATAAATATAAACAAAAGATATACATATTTCAGAAAATAATGTCTGAATTAAAAATAGTCCACGATAAAATTAGGAAAAGATTGAAGGGTTAGTCAGTTTAGTTACTTAAGCGTTTTTTAATATTTCTGAAAATAATTTCCCGCTGATAATATTTTGTAAGTAAAAATCGACGAAAAGAAAACATTTCTTTTGTTATCATTTTTTTGTTAGTAAAATAGCAGATATAACTATCAAAAAGATTGTTTTTGTAAAAGAAAATATAAATTAATAACAAAAATATACATTGATTATTTTTTAACTAAGATATAATCTAGAAAATATTAACTATTGTATAGATCAGGTCATAGGAAATGTACTATAGTTTGTACAAAGAAACACAAAATTACTTTTAATTGAAACAAAAAAGTGGCATTTAAAAAATATAGACTTTACATTTCAGAAATAATGAGTATTATTATGAATTGTTGAACAAATAACGTCGTGAAATATCACTGAAACAAAATGTAATAATAATAATATATATTAATTTTGTGCGTTTATCTATATTTAGTTTTATTACAGGGCACTATATTATTTTCAAATAAACCTATTTTAATGTATTCAACTTGAATATTATGGCTATATTATTAATCTGTTATCTATTTAAAAAGGTTAAAGGTTCACTTAATCGTTCGTCCCTACGTATCAAATGTGTAGAATAAAATATTTATATTGCCATATTAGGCTATATTCTTGTGTTATAAAGTACAATGGTTTTGAAGGAAATAATTTTCGTTTTTGCTTTTCAATTTACTAATGAACTAGTTTTTCATTTTATGAGCAAATAAAAGATTTAATTGCTTTGCCGTCTTTAGCCCTCCCTATGCCTACGTAGGGATGGACAAAATTATTTGAAACAAGGTAGGATTTTTGTTGACAGAAAGAGTAGTGACTATTATAAGGTATCATAATATTTCGATTATAGTAAAACGTTTGAATATTTGCTCTCTCTTCTTTAATGTAAACGTTTATAAATTTTTTTGTTCAGATATTAAAGTGTACAATAATACTTTAAGAGTACTTTTAAGACAATCCGGGCCTACTTCGGAAAATTATCGATATGTCTAAATTCAACGCTACATCTACAACACTAGTAACGCTAACTTTATAACTGGGATGTAACTTTAAAAAACTAGCACCTCATAAGGTTGCAAGATTAAATCTAAAAAGATTTTAAAGGAGTCAAAATGTGATATTGTTTGAGAAGTTCCAATACAAATGATGATTTTAATAGGTTTTAGAACGTTTCAATTATTCTTTATGTTGAGTTACTTTTTAACAATAAGTATATCAAGATATATTTAGAACATAATAAAATATTAAAACATGTTTTCGAATAGATGCTGTTGAATATTGAAAGGATTATTACAATTACACCAATTTCCAAATACAAATGCTGTCCAAAAATATATGTATGTCACAAGTATGTACAATATTGTGATTTTATATTACTTATTTGATACTTTCCCTATAAATCAGTCTAGATTTTGTATGACTTGGTATTACTGACAGAACATTCTTCTTCAATAAGGTTTTGAAACTAAGAGACATTTAAATACCAATATGGCGGATAAAAATACCATTACAAGTATTCCACAGATAATTTACTATTTACAGACGACCTAGAACACCGATTTCGTCTCGTTTAGGTCCCTTTTCTGAAGAACACTTTTGTGTGTATCGTATTACACTAATCGTAACTAATACTGTTTTAGAAGCTATGAATGAAAGAAAAAATATTTTTACATTCAAATTCAAGGCTTGCACATGTTGAAATAAAATTCAGAACGGATTTATGTTACGAACTCTTGAGACAAAGATTTCTAAACATATACATATGTTCAAAGTATATAACATTTATAGAAGACATTTGATAATAAATAATAATTGACTTAATGCCGGGTTTATATTAATAATACTTTTCATCTTAGAAAATAAAAGTTTGCAATACTTTAGCTGAAGAACATGAGAAAAATATCAGCTTCAGTAACATAAATCCGTTTTATAAATAAACTTATATGACTTCTTAATTTATTTACATTGTATACTCTGTATTTATATATTATTTCTAAAATAAGTGAAGAATTTCTATTTCGTTTATGATAAAAACAAGTGACAGTTGAACACTTAAATAAAATGGCACAGATTATACAGAACGTTAAAACATAGATAAAAAAATATTTAGTAAATGTTTAGAAACTAAATTCGTTGCGGGGGCAAGAAATACTTATTAGATTAAATCTAGTAAAATTAATCGAACAATACGTCTAAAAATAAATAAAAATTAACGAAAATAAATAGACTTAAATTTTATTTTAACATTGATATGTTTTTTCGTTATTTATGTATTCGAGATTTAATATCGCGTTAAATGAAACATGTATTATTATAATTTACAACAAAATTACAGTTAATAAAACACTAAACATGTATACGTTTAATTTTTACAAAAATTAGTCCAAAAACACAAATTATACAATATCGTTTTTGGGTAAGTTTTGATAATCATATTGGTTTTTAATGTTCATATTGCAATTGAGTTATAATTCTTATCAATAATATTATTTATCAAATTCTTCTTGTTTACAGGTAAAAAATCGTTTATGTTACAAAATATATATAGTAATGTATTTGCAACTCTAGTATATTACGTTATATAAAAGGAAAATTATGTCTATTGCATTTTTAAAAACATTTTTATACATTACACTTAAATATGTTAATGAAATCCAGAACTAATAAAATATTTAATAAATCGATATTGATACAAATAAATACAATGACTATCTACAAGTGGCGACATCTACGCTAAGTTTTACGTATATTTAAACTTATTCCGTATTTGAGGCTGCAAGAGCAAGAAAAGCCTATTTTAAAAGTTGAAATATTGAGATTATTAAAAATCTGACCATTTTGGCTTTTTTCAAAAAGTTGTAATGTAATAAAAGTTTTGTTCATTCCCATCTCATAATACATCACGAAAATATTGTTAAGCCGTTTTGCACGCAAAGATAACATATTTGAGACATAGAAAATTCAATTTTATAAAGAATGTTGGTTAGGTTTTTCTTGCTATCGCGGTCTCAGTTACAGTTTCTAAGTGTCAGACGGGTTGGCAATAGAATATGGAGCTTACCTTGGTACAAATAAGAGCTAGTTTAGTGCACACGTCCCCCGAGGGAACGTGTGGCCATCAGTTGTCGGACGCGCCTAGTCCAAGTGCGTAAGCCGCTTGGATGCTCTCGCATACGAACTTGTATTGACTCTGTGGGTGAAAAAATAGGTTATTGTAACTTTTTTTATTAATATTTGTAATTTTTATTAATATACAAACAGGTCGTCCCATGCTAGATACTGATCTTGTATTTTATATTACGTCAAAATGTAATTATAATTATGGTGAATTAGGGAGTTCAACTAGTAACTGCGGATATTCAAATGGGGGTTTTTATAAAGTCAACACATAATAAAATATTGAAAAATATTTTTGATACATTTTAAAATATTTCAGCGCCACTGCTCTAGCGTCTCATAGTAATACATTGCAAGTGTTGTGTTATCTACTTTTATATATTACGCGGACGAATAAGCTTAACCCACGCGCCATGGCCAGTGCGGGTAGAGCACAGTATCGTATCGTATATACTCACAGCGTTCTGTATGCACATGGGGCGCTGCGTCCGCATGGCGCGCACGAGGTCGAGCGGGTAGAGCATAGTATCGTATCGTATATACTCACAGCGTTCTGTATGCACATGGGGCGCTGCGTCCTCATGGCGCGCACGAGGTCGAGCGGGTAGAGCGGCTGGCGGCGCGCCAGTAGCTCGAGCGCGATCTCGGCCAGTATGAGCGCGCCGGTGCGGCCCACACCCGCCGAGCAGTGCACGATCATGGGCGGCGACAATACCCGCTCCTCCTCACCGCCCAGCTCTTCCACCACTGTTGGTATTACTATAAAATTAGATCATGTTATTAGAAACCTTTTGAAAAACATCAAGAGTTGTTGATTATGTAAATATGTAATACATATAGTTACAATTTCACATAAACAAAAAAATAATGTAAAATAAATCAGGTAACGTAACTTTGGCGTGAATTGTGAGTTAACTTAAGATGTGTTAAAATGAGTGAAGTTTGAGTTGTAGTGAGGCGAGATAGGTAACGAGTGGGGTAAAGTGACAATAAGTTTGTACCACAGTGAGTCGTAGTACGGTAAGAGGGGGAGAGTGGGGTGCAGCGTACCGGCGGGTCGGTTCCTCAACTGAGCGCAGAGGCGCGTGAAGGCGACGAAGGCGGCGGCGTCGTCCGGCACGCCGTGGTCCGGCCACGCCGTGTACTGCAGCTGCACCACCGCGCGACTCGCGCCGCTCACGCTCTCCTGACACGGAATACGCACGAATGTTAATATATGCTGTTGATCACATACTACATACTACATACTACTATACTTATACAATGTTGTATAAGTGTGGCAGATGAGCATTGAATTGTCGTGTCTTGGTGAACAGGAATATATATCCTATAATTCAAACAAGTAGAAAAATAGATAACGAGAAACATCCAGAAATACTGATTTCGATCAAATTAAATAGCTTACAAATTAAGTAAAATGCAAACTTTCATTAACTTTACAAAGTTAGGTGCAGTGTTAGAAATATGTATCATAATTCTAACAAATTGAGCAAAAACGTAATAACGGTCTAGGGACTAAAATGGTAGATTAAGCATATTATTTAAGAAATTGCTTTCGCTTATATCAATCCTGTATACTCGTCGTAGGTACCATGTCAGAAGCAGAAAAATTAATAAGTTTTTGACTTGTACATACCTTTATTGTCATTTCTCTTCTTATATAATGACCCAGATTCTGTTCACTATTCGTAAGGACGGATAAAGTATTGGTGGCTTTTAATGGTATTGTTCCAACTTTGGGCCAATATTGGTGGCACTTGGCGCGACCTCTTTCGACCAAAACCGTTAACATGACTATCAAACTGCTCTCGCTTTCCCACACCATTTGCCAGAAATCACCTACTGTTGACGCTAAGGGGCCTAAAATAAAGAAAGATATTTACGTAACATACTATAAAGAAAGAGTAATTATAAATAGGGTCAAATTTAAGTATATTTGATATTTGTCTAAATATAAAATATTATTAATTATTACCTTGCGTAGCAATGTATGTCAACACTAAATCTGAATTAGGTATATCCATGTTTATATACGATGCATTTATATAGTCGCCCGTTGGTCCATTCTTCAATATCACACGCGTTGAGTCATCTAGACAATAAAAATTAATTTAACTTTATTTCACTTGGCTTGATTTTTTTGAATTATTGATTTTAAGGCAACAATCTTGAAAACAAAGATTTTGATGTGGCACATGGATTAAAATTACATAATAGTAAGAATTTATATGACATTACATTACAATGTTGTGTAAAAATGTACCATAACATAATGAATAGTCGACATTTTTTAAGCCTTTTTTATATACAAACAAAATTGTTATATACTGTATAAGACAACAAATAACTCACAAGGCGCAATATCCCTATATCTATTCTTATTAACATTCTGCGGCAGCTTGGCCACGCAGGAGCTCTCCTCAGATATCCGCCTCAGTAACGTTTCATACTGTTTCAAGGCCGCGCCGCTCGCCAGCCCGTCGCCTAGTAACAGCATGGATTGTTCTAGAGGGTCCCCTTCGAATTGTCCGGAACCAAGCGGTACGAAGCACACCGCTGGTTCTTCTGGACCTGATTCTTCTGGTTCGTATACAGCTGGAAAAATTTTTGGATCTTCATTTAGATTTGTGTTACAGCTCTGGGTTCATTAGTTTTTAGGCATGGAAAGTGTTTCCTCTTAATGACATAATTTTTTAATTAATATAAATATATTAAAAGATCTAATATTGAATGTTTTCCAAAAAGAGTAAAATGTGATAATAATGTTATAAATTACCATTAGGTTTCACTAATAACGTCAGCACTCCTTTAGTGTTTCTGATCATTTGCACGACTTGCTCGTGCGTCATTTCGTCTACATCTTTGCCGTTTATCGATATGACCTGAAAAAATTAAATTGCTTAAGAATCTGCATATGTAGTACATTTAAGGGTGCAAAAAATATTTTTGCAGAATTAAGGGCTAGGTCACAGGTAAGGCACCTTGTTTATACCATATTTATGCGCTTGGTGATTTCTTTATAAATAAATAGCTACGAACCATTTCGATTATCTGGCCTTTCGTTTAGAAACTACGATGCAACGGACAGTCATACTTATAACGCCAAGTGTAGATAAAGATATGATAATTACCTGGTCGCCTTCTTGCAAGTACGTCCTCGTCCGCGGCGCGACTCGCGACACCAGCACTGGTGCGCCGCCACCCCCTCCACGCACGTTGAACCCGAACCGCCCGTCCGCCCCCGCCGACAGCCGGACACACACAGCGCCCTCCGGCTCCCCCCCCCCCCCCCCCCCCCCCCCCCCCCCCCCCCCCCCCCCCCCCCCCTCCCCCCCCCCCCGGGCCCCTT
>DVXP01000692.1:0-18468 GCA_018235645.1 Junonia grisea | reverse complement strand
TTTATGACTGTTTGGACCGAACGTGTCTTCTCCAATATACGCGACACTGGCAGAATATTTTGCGCACTAAAAGCGCGAATGCACGCCATAATATAAAAAAAAAAGAAAATTTTGAATTTGATTATTTTTGTGTTTGGATTTACTGGGAAAATTTAATATAGGAGTGTATACCTTTCTTATATCATCAGAAAGTAGACTTTAACGAACAAAAAGCGCACAGACATTTTTAAAAAAGCAGATGTTTTGACGCCAAAATTTTCGACTAAAAATCGGTCTTGGTTTTTGGATATTAAGTGTAAACAATGTAAATAATAATTATTTTAAATAAATAAAATTACAATAGGTTTGAGACTTAATAAGGTAAGTTTACACCGAGCTATGCTCACAGTCTCTCTCAAGGATAGAATCAGGAATGAGGTTATCCGTGAAACATAAAAAAAACGGCGTAGCTCGCAAAATCATTAAACTGCTGTGGCAATGGGCCGGCCACTTCTGTCGCAGGACTGATGACCCTTGGAGCAGACGAGTCCAGGAGTGGACACCGCGTCTCATCAAAACGTAATGTAGGACACTCTCCGGCCCGCTGGACTGACGACATACGCAAGGTTGTCAGAGCGGGCTGGTTGAGGGTTGCGGAGGATAAATATCCCGGTATTTGGTGCAAACTTGGGGAAGCCTATGTCCAGCAGTGGACTGCGATTGGCTGACGACTAGAGATGGTTTGAAGTGAGTGACGCCAATTAACTGGGCGGCTGATTTGGGCATTTAACTTATACTCATAAATGTCAGATCTGAAACATGTTATGGCGGGGGTAGTTGGTTTTGGACCACACAGTTAGTTAGTTCGAATGGAGACTATTTAAAAGTTGTCCCCATCGTCGTAGCTTGGCTTCAAAGCTTATCGTTACCCAAGAAGGTACTGCCTTCTTTCGTTGTGCGCATAAAATTTCTATTAGATCAATCACTAAGTCTCACGGGAACATTCTGCAATTTTCTCACGGGAACATTCTAAGTAACTTAAAAGAAAAAGTACAAAATAAGTGTAATATAAAGTTTAGTACTTTATTCGTGACCCCCTCCCCCCCCAAAACTTGTGACCTTTCCCAAAATTTGAAGCTGCGACCGCGCCTGTTGTAGGTATACTGCGATGTCCGCCACAGCACGGAAAAAAGACAGGCTACGGGATCGCTTTTGCAGCACCCGGTTCCCGGGATTTTCGGGTCGAGACTCGAGACAGGACAAACAAAATTTTATTCTAAGATTTTGTTGTTTTGTACATATTAAATATTATAAGATTCAGGTGTTATATCATTGAGATAAGCTTCTATTAACTTAATAGATAATAATTTATCGATACTTGATACACACGTTGATACACGTTCGTCGCTTTTGGTCCATTTTGTGATTTTATTAAGAAAGAAAGAAAGAAAGAAAGAAAGAAAGTTTTTATTTGGGACACGGATACAAAAAAATAAAAAATAATCGATATTACAAACTAAAAAAAAAAAACACAACTTAGTAAAAAAAAACTTATGACTAATTAATTATCATTTACATCAAGAAAAAAAAATTAAAAGTTATGAGAAAAAACACAATCAATGCAACAAACAAAAAAATAATAAAAAAGTACATTATAAATTACATATGACGTGTCCCAAAAAGGTATACCATTCAGCGTAGAAAGGTTACACCTTATGCTGATTTTCAATGGTACCCCATTTTGACACTGACTGGCGGTGAACAAGTTTATAAAATACATAATATTGAAGTAATAAAAATAAATAAATATAAATTAATAAAACAATAGAAATTAATTATACAAATTACAATCCAAATATTATTCTGATACAATATATAATAATTACAAATTAATAATGTACATCATCAAAACCCAGCGGCAAAATTGTCATATTATTATGTTATACGCGGATGTTTTCGTAACCAACATGAAGGAAATGATGCGTACTCAAGAACGCAAACCTGTGCTCAAACAACTTTACCATTTACCATTTATTTACCCATTTACAAATATTACACATTTTGTACTGTAATGTCGGCTTACACCCAATATTTTTTGCTCCCTCGAGCTGGTAGGTAAAAATCTTATCTCAAAAAAGTATAGATTGTATTTCGTTTTTTAATAAAAATAAATAATTTTTAATTAATGTACTTATAGTAAGGCAATGTCAATGTTAAAACCAACACTAAAGGCAGTCTTCATGATAGTACCTTATATTCCAACCAGCTCATATTCTACATTATCTATTTGACAAGAAGTAAAAGCATATCGTGTGTGTACAGATGATGGGACCGCCGGGGGCGCCGGGTCCGGCGGGGCCGCCCGGCGTGGCCGGCCCGCCCGGCATCAAGGGCGACAAGGGCGAGCCCGGCACGCGCGGGAAAGCGGTACGTAGCGCACAACGCGTCATGAGGATACAACGTAACACCTGACGAAATTACAGAACACTTGTCGATATAACATGACACCTGATGATACGACATGATACTTGACGACCCAACATAACACCTGACGACACAACATAATACATGACGACTCAACATAACACCTGACGACACAACATAACACCTGACGATACAAAATAATACTTGACGATACAAAATGACTACTTAATGACTGTTTTTAATATTTAACATTTATACTCGTAGCTCTATTCATATTACACGAGTCTTATTGTTCCAATATTTTATTAGAACAATAAGACTCGTAACTAATGAAATATAATAATACTTGCAGGGTGAGAGAGGAGAGAAGGGAGATCCTGGCCCCATGGGATTACCGGTAAATACATTTTAATTTAGTATTTTATTCGTATTCAGTTTTTAATATTCATCAAAATCTCAATTGCCTAAAAATAAATATGTAATAATGTAATTTTTCAATTTTTCCCCAGGGCCCAGTAGGCCTTCCAGGAGAAGCGGGCGAGCCGGGCCGCATGGGGGACGTCGGGCCCAGGGTGAGTAGTCACAGATATATCCCGACCTAGCCGACATGTGTAATTTGAACTCAGAGTAATAGAACAAAAAGTATTGATATGATATTCGACCAATGTTTTTGTCTAAAAGTAAAAATGAATATTACACGTCGCGGCTGAGGTCCGTCGCGCACTGCCGCACTCGGACACACTAACCGACTAACAGACGGAGCGCAGGGAGTGCGCGGCAGCGCCGCATGTTGTTGATCTCAGTAGGCTACCCCGACCAAAAATCGAGACTCACTCAATCGATTTTTTTGCACTTCACACACAATATTGTACATGTACCGCCACGTAATATGATACGGCACCGAGTCGTATAAGTTTTTGTCATTTTTGTCGTAAAAGGTATGCATTGGTTATTCTGTAGCAAGTTTTAACAATTCAAATTTGCCAGACCGAATGAACGAAATGACTAAATTCACTTGAGTGAGTCTCGATTTTTGGTCGGAATAGCCCTACAGTAGCGTGTACTAACCCGCGGTGTGGGCGCAGGAGAACCGCTGGCCGCCGGACTTCGCCTTCACGTAGGAGCGCGCCGCCGCCGCCGCCGCTCCGGACTTCCTGTAAATTGTAAAATTTGTACGTAACTAGGCTAAGTTGTATGTAAGACGTTACCAAATTTAGATGTAAGTGTTGAAATCTGTATAAAGATGATATTTTTCATAATTTTAGGTGATAATTGTAAACGACATCGACGACGATCGATCTTTCACTCGCGTGCTCCATCGACGTTCGATGCGTTCGTATCGTTGCTCACTCTCGTCCCTCTCGACTAGTGCGTACTTGTATATTGCCGTCGTCGATTATGATTATCTTAAGGAATCTCTGTAACATTTTTCATTCCTTGTAGCGTTTCGTTCGTGATGTAAACTTCTCATATTCTCTGTAAAAATATATCACTAAATGTAATTAGAAGTAAGTTGTAAAATGTTCGTCGATCAGAGTGACTATTTTGAATCAAATAAGTATATATTTGTATATTGGAGTATGATCTCACGCGAGGCGGGGAGCGCCTGCGGGCGCGCACCCGGCGCGTCTCGTCTCTCGCTCCTATCGATAACTACGAATGTTTCATTATTTATGAATATCACCCAATTCTTAGACTAAGTCCTATAATATCGTCCTATGATTATTAACGTCATTTCTATTCGTGTGTAACCTATTCTTAAGATATGAGGCGGCATCGGCGCGCGCAGCGCACGCATTAAACGTCTTAAAATGTAATGAAATTATTCCATAAAGATTTCGAGCCAATATATTTTAATTAAATAAACGCTACCGCCATGCGCTGCGCCGCCGCGCCGGAGCCGCCCGCGAGAGGCGACGGTCGCCCGCACGCGTGGCGCCGTCGCCGCGCCCAGAGTCCCGAGTGCTCCGTCCGCACTGATAACCCGCATATTTTAACGTCGATTCGTACGTATTCGCTTTTATCCTCGTCTATGTATCGTCCCAGTTCTATTTCGCTAATGTATTTTAAATGTCGTCTTTTATGATTGTTCTAAATCGAATGTACAAAATTGTAACGGTTCGTAGGCTAAGCGTCCTCGGAAACCGATAGAGAATCGAGTCTAGTTACCTGCCGGTCGACGCGGACCGCTCCGGTCGTCCTTTCCGTCATCGTATCGTTATGTGTTACGTTAAGTGTATGTACGTACTATAGAATTATCTAATTAAGGATTTAGTTTTTTTATAAAAATTGAAAGTTGTCATTTGTACCATACTCACGAGAGCATAAAATATTGTTGTTCACAGATTATTTTCAAGGAAAATAAATAAATATTTGCATGCCGTGCATATTCTGGTCTTTCTTTTATCTTCGCTTTCCTTCATTTCTCTCCCTAAAATTCCTTTATCAAGTATGACTGCGAACAAAAACGTACGACAGACGATGGAGACATACTTTTTGCATGTCACTACTCCATTGTCAACGTATGTGACTATCCAAATATAAACATTTTCAATTTTCTCGTTCTGAGCAGAAAAAAATCTATCAAATTTTGCATCTCATACCGACTTCTGCGCATGGATGACTCTAAAGTTGCATCAGTTAAGAATAAGGCAAGTAAAAATCTTCAAGATAATTTACGAGATATATACAAACATTGAATGCACCTGTAGCATGTCCCCCTCGAGACTACGGTGTGATCTGACGTGTGTGTTGTCCGCAGGGCCCGCCCGGACTCGACGGCATGAAGGTGAGTTACAAAACACTAAGTTTTAATAGAGATATATCCAATTAACAAATGAAAACGGAAGGATTGCGTAAAAGATAACATGAGTAGAATGTATTATCAAAGACTGTTGAAATGGCTGCTGACAAGCACGAATTAAACTACATGTTGTGTAGACTCCACAAAAAGAGGAAAAAGGACAGGGAAATGACGATGATGATTCAATTAACACTTGGTATTTTATAGCAAATCGTGTGGTTAGTATGCAATCATTTTGATTTTTAATTTCATTGATAAAATAACTTTTGTGAAAAAAAGTGTCCAAATGGGTCACCTGATGTTTAGAGATCACCGTTATTCCATCTGTCAAATCCATCTGTCAAAGAAAAGACTACAAATTTATTTCATGCTTAAAAATAAAGTTTGCCAAAATAATGTCGTTGGGACTTCAACTGTTCGGCGAAACACTACATAATGGCAATTTGTCATCAATTTTCTGAAGAGATGGTGCAGCTCTCAAACCGAAATTACACCAAATTTAAAAAGAATGTAAAAATAAAAGTATAATATTAAATCAAACTGCTGAGTGTTGTCGTCAAGGCTTGTGTGTGTGCAGGGCGCGCAGGGCGAGCCAGGCAGCAAAGGCGAACGCGGTGATCCCGGACTACCCGTAAGTTTCCTCTCTGCATTACTATCATAAATACCTAATTACAAAATCTTAAACATTTTAAAGTAATTGTAATGGTGTGACGGAAAATTCAGCGATGACTTTCAATAAAGTGATATGTCTTTATGTTACGAAACTAATTTACGTAGTATAATTTTGTTTTGCCACATTTCAGGGAACCGACGGAATTCCCGGCCAGGAGGTAAGTTGAGTCAGTGGGTATTGCGAGATGGAACGTGTAATTCTGAAATACTAATAAACGCTTTCGCTCGATAGGGACCTAAGGGCGATAAGGGATATAAAGGAGAACCCGTAAGTGAGATTTAACCGTTTACCACATTTATTACCACTCACGACTCATCTACCACTAACTTTCTGTTCATAACACATCCTGCATGTCTTATAACTAACAGTAGAGTTACACCAGCACACATTATTACTTTATGTTATACGTTGGTACGTGCATTCATTGTGTATTTAATGACTCATCTTTATCTAGAAATGTTATTTGTTTGAAGTACACGAATGATTGGCATATTTCAACGCAAGTATTTTGCGACTCTTTCCTTATCGTGTACATTTTTTGATGCTGCATCGTAAGGATTGAAGTCGTAAAGCTTGACTATGTTCCATTGACTTGATGTTGACGATCGCTCGTGCCCGGCAGGGTCCGGCGGGCAAGCGCGGGCGCAAGGGCGACAAGGGCGACCGCGGCGAGCAGGGCGTGCCCGGCCTCGACGCGCCCTGCCCGCTCGGCCCCGACGGCCTGCCGCTGCCCGGCTGCGGCTGGCGACCGTCTAAGGTACCCTTCCCACATGACATGACATCTACAGGGCTGACTGTAACTTTTTCGTTTAAGAAACGATTGCATGCTTGTTAGTAAATTAATACAGTAAAACTAAAATGGGTTTTGATTGCGTAGATTAACAGGTGTAGCGTTGTTACTAACATAAACAACTCCGCCGCTCACGTGATCCCTCGCGAAGTGAGCTCGATTCGAGGTTCTGTAGGGCTAATCCGACCAAAAATTTAGTTATCTAGCTCATTCGGTCTGTCAAGTTTGAATTGTTAAAAATCGCTACAGGATATCCAATCCTACATTTTACGTCGAAAATGACAAATGCTTTAGTACGCATTCGCTTGAGTGAGCCTCGATTTTTGGTCGGAATAACCTACTGATTAGCGAATGAGAATGAGTCGGTCGGGGCGGTGAGCGGCGGAGCAGCAGAGGGAGTGGGCAGTAGTTGTCGGTGTGGCAGGAGGCGGCGCGCGAGGAGCGGCCGCGCTCGGAGGAGGAGGGCGAGGCGGAGGCGGAGGCGGAGGGCGAGGAGGGGGAGGGCGAGTACGACGCGCGCGACGACGAGCTGGACGCGCCGCGCGACTACGACGACTACACCGACAACGCGCACCACGAGCCGCACCGCGACTGACGCGCAGGTGCGACTCACACGCTCGCTCGATACACTTACTACTATGGCCCTTCTCTCACGATGTTATTTAGATACTATGCGACTGAGACGCAAACCATGATATCTTGGCACGTATGTCAAATGAATCGCCGACGCGTCGCATCGTATGCGGAACTAGCTGAATTTGTATGGCGGCTACTACCAAGCAACGCGTATAACACTAGTACGAAATACAAATTTCTTGAGAATCGCTTCGTGAAAGAAGGATTATCACTTGACACAGATGTATTATCACATCTATGACGCTATTTATCCACCAACCACCACCAAGGTTCATTAGGATTCCGCAGTCATTATCTAATCCTTCGACATGTCCGTCTGATTGTCTGTCTTTATGTCTATATTTAGTATTTGAAATCTGCAATTCGAAATGAGTATACAAATAAATTACACAAACAAGGTGGTACAATAAAATCTTATTTTTGAAGTGAAAACTACACTACCTACTACACTTTTTGATAGGACAAAATCTTATGAGTTCGTGACATGAAAAATGAAAATTGCTCTGCCTCATAAGTATTACACCAGATGCGCTGTGCATTGGCAGAAATTCTAAATTTTGTCTTGGTATCTAAATTCTTTTACTAAATACACCGCAAGTTGCAACTAGCGCAGCAACTGATTCAGTGTTAGGTGTCGCTTATTACAGTTAAAACAGGGGTGCAACAGGCAAGACGAAATCTTTATCAAAATAACGGAGCTGAAATCTTTATCAAAGGAAAGGATTTCAACGAACAGTCACATGTCTGTTCTATTCAAGTCTTGGCAAACGCGTTTTGATTTTATAAATTAACTTGTTTTTATTCCAATCCACTTGACCTTACAAGCCATGAGGCGATAAATAATACAAATAAAATTTATCGACCATTTTGTTTTGTTTTGCCATAACAATTCTATAAATGTAATTAAATCATTTATATTATTTCAGTATTAAGTTATTATAATAATAAAATACATTTTATTTTGTTTGTTGGCGAACGCTCAACCGCGGCCGTAGATTAATAAACGTTATTTCCTGTTATTATTCATTTGTACTTTATTAGCTTTTGCCCGCGCCTCCGCCCTTTTGGATGTCGTTTATTATTGTCATGTCGTCGTCGACATGACGAAGACATTAACAACTATTTTTTTCGGGTTTCATATTATTTTACTTACACTTCCAACTTTACGTCAGCAATGACAGACAAACTCAATTTCGAACTAACTTATAAGTTAGCATACACGACTCTACGTGGGCTTACAACGCACACACATAGATACACACATACAAACGCAAAACATATCTGTGCATATCCATCATCTTCCTATCTCTTCGATATAGCAATTTTCTTCCATGGAAAGGTACAGTCGACAAACAATTACATTTACAATTTCTAGGAATTCCAGCGAATATGTTCCGTTAAGTCGTAAGTATAAACACAATTATTATGGCACTTGTATGTAGATATTTGCTAATTACTAGCTGTAGATAGAATTATTACTAACTGGAGCGGAAGTGACCTCACGTCTAATACGGGTTAGATATTGGCTTTGGCAAATAATATTTTGTTTCAAAAGAGTTCACTAATAATACTGGGTGATTGTTAACATTCTACTAATAATAACGATAATTTTTACATTTAAATTAACAGGAAATTATTACCAATGTTTCGTTCAATGTAGAAAAAATGATAACAGCAGCTATTCATTCAAAATATATTTTGGATTTTATAATGTCCTTAAAATACGTACTGCATTGTTTTTGTTGAATATTGACTATTTGATTTATTTAGTAAAGTGATATTTCTGCAAATTGTAAACAGATTATTATTTTTAGATTTTTATTTTTTGAAATTTTTTGTCTTGAATCCGATGGAAGTCATCCGAATTAGAAAATGAGTATGTTCTTACACCTTGCAGTTAGCTACATTTCTAATAACATATAATGCTACATTTCTGATACTTAATTATTAGATAATATTTCGATTCGGCTATAAATTTCTAGTGTCAAGGGTAAATACACAATGATATTGAGGTTATATTCAATAATACTATCCAGCTCCCTAGGCCTGATCAATTGTTATAACTTTCATCAGGAGGCCATGCTGGCGTGGCTGCGGCGGCGCCTGGAGCTCGACGCCGTCGACAACGACCTGCGCCCCGACGCGCGCACGACCCTCTGATCACCACACCAGCATCGACGCAACACTTATTAACTTACGATGCTAATACGTTACGAAATTTGACAACACTAATTTTTCTAGGATGATCAACGTCTCTAGTAAAAGGCAATAAAAAAATATATAACTTATACAGCGTTGCCCAATTTTTGGCCGGAAATTCGCATTTTTGCGTTTGAATAAATGTTCCGCGCTGTACAGGCTCATTCCCATTTCATTGATGATGATCCTGGCCGATTTCGGTCACGGCGACTGTCTTCAGCTCCGGTTTTGACGTTGATGTGCTCGCATGTGGCTTATGTAGCCAATTTTATTTGTAAAAATTCTCGCACATTGCGGGCATGAGAGCACACCATTCACATAATTATAGCTGATAGCCGCAGGTGGTCGCGCCTTCAGCTCGTCGCGTCTGGCATCCAGCTCAATGAGCCGCCGGTTTTCAAAAGCTTTGGCGCTTGATTTAACAAGTGCTCTCCACTCCGGCCGTCTGGCAGCCTGGCAGCCCATTTCATTAACGTATAGAGTAAAGAAAATTACGTGTACTATCTTTTTATACTATTACCCGCGTTCGACGAAAGAATTACAGTGTGAATTTGAGTGAAAACACTCAAAAAACTTCAAAATCCCGTTTTGTCAAGAATAAAATCAGGCAACGCTGTTTCTGAAGCACTTATGGCTTATTAGGAATCATTAATGTATGTACCTGTATGTTTTGTTTGAGACAGAACAGACATTACATTTAATAAAAAAATGTTATTGTATTGCCAATAGAGCAGTGCCTAACTGCCTATAATTATTTTTGTTGCCATGCCCAACATGCAGGTCATTCTCCAACACTGCATAAGTACGTCCCTTTTGCTTGAAAAATCAACTTGTCATAAAGCATATCGTTTAAAATGAAACCTTAGAAAACACGCTAGTTTCTTGGATATATGTAGGTACAGTCTAGAAAAATAGGTTTTTGTATTCATTATTATTTTACATTTCTTGTGACTGTAAATATCTAAGGGGATTTTCCATGTAGATAATTTTGATACAAAAAATATTAAGTTATCAAACGAAGAATCATACCAATTAAAAATAAAGTATACTGATGATATATACGATTATAACTTTACATTTGTTTGACTGTGACATGCTTGCACTCTATAAGTGTGATCTGTGACTCTGTATTAGGTTACACGCTCTCTAATCATTAACGAAATAAATATATACCAATTTGATTGAAATACATATTGAATTAATATTACCAAGCCACACATGTAGGTACATCGCGGTACAGTGGCAACAGGAAAACTCCGCGAAGATTACCGGTGACCTCGAGTCCGCGCTGAGGCGTGCGAATATTATTCTAATGCTAATAATTATTCATATTATTTTTCGTCTCATCACGTAGGTACCTACCGCTTTACGCTATAATACTCAAAATGCTATTTAGGATGTATTTCAATAGGTAATTTTTATTTTGTTTTATTTTTTATCTACATTTTCGCTCTCTATAGCTAAGCGAATTTATTGTATCATTTACTATGCCCGGTCGCAAATCTATTTAAAAATGTCTTATTTCTATTCTAAGGGTTGCTTGTTGTTGTAGCTTATTTCTATAACTTTTGTAATAGCTCTAATAAGCATCACAATCTACGATTTTACATGTAAATGTTTTTGAGGTTGTAATAAATCGTTGTGGATATTTTTCACTGACTAAGCTAGGCTATTTTTAATTAAATATCGATTAATTTTGTAAATAAAGATAGCCATAATAATCGTGTAATTATAGAATTAAATAATTTATAACGTTGTAAGTATAATGAGTTTAACATAATAATGTTTGTACATAATGTTTACTTATCTGTCTTGATTTCGTTCTACTGACACTAAATACCTTTATCTTTTGTCTTGGCATGCGTAGGGAAATGATGTTTATCTTCGTTACCGTAGACAATAAAATGTAAGGTTAGTTATTTTTAATTAAAATCCCTACCAACTATTTTATTTATTATAGTCCCTGTCAATGGGTTCCGCAGAGTTTGAAGGTTTATACCACAAAGTTTGTGTAGCGGTCACGTCGTATGTATTACGCGTTAATATTCTCTGATGTTGACCCTGGAGGTAAATGTTTATAGCTTGTGAATGATTTCATTTTTTTTATAAAATAATATGATATTTTAAATAAAACTATAAAATAAGCATTATCTAATACAGAAAGTATCCTTGACGTCCTACGGTTTCAATATGGTAATTTAAATTTAGAAATCGTGACTGTGGAACCCAAAAAATAAACTGGTTATTCCTTTAACTACCATCATAAATATATGTTTATATGTATGAAGTACCTACGTTAGTAGATAATATTTAAGTTATTGTGAAACATAAAATTTTGTATTTGTAAATATTAAATTTTATTAATGTTGTAATAAAGTATCTGTAGTTAATCATTTTACATTAAAATAAATATAAGATTTACATTTTTAAAAAGGATTTTTTCTTTAACGTATTCCTTAATGCCCTAATTAGGTAATAGATACCTACAGTCACGAGCATAAATATATAACTATGAAAAAGTCTGCTATAATACATATCCACAACATTCGTTCAATAATATCTGCCTGCCCGTTGCCCGAACGCATCAAATATTTGGATTTTTGTGTGAATTTAAATGAGTAAAAAATTAACATGAAACAGATATATTTTTATGCTTTGGAAGGTGATCACAATTAGGTATTTGGCGCCATTTTGTTGGCAGATAATTTTGACGTTACTGTAATATGACACCTATCGGAATCACATACAAATATTACAAATATATGCTGCATACGGCAGGTATCATTGAACGCATGCCATGGATAGATATTATTGCTGACTTGTTCATTGTTACATATTTATGCTCGTGACAGTACCTAGTTAACATTTTTTGTAAGACAGGCTCACGCATAGATAGTTCACGCAGAACATGCAACGCCAAGTCTTAGTATATGGACTATTTCCTCGATAAATGGTGTAGGTATCTAACAATAAGCTTTTTTTTATAATCAGACCAGTAATTCTGTCAAAGACGAAAGATCTCAGGTCGAATTGAATCAGGTGCTATAATTTTAGCACGACCACTGTTTCGAGCATTAGGAACGCGAGGCGAGGTGGGGCCGTTCATAAAAGTAATTAGGTACAATACAATATTCCTTTTTACTTAAATCGATTTGTGAAATAAAAGTAAAAGTAAGAGCCTGTAAATGTCCCATGACTGGGCAAAGGTCTCTTTTTCGACTACAGAGAAGGTTATAGAGCTTACGCTGCACCACTGCGGATTGGTGGATATACATATTTTAGAATTTTTTCGGCACATTCAGGTTTCCTCTCGATGTCTTCCTTCACCACCGAACACGAAATGTATTTAAACATAAATTAATTTAGCATTTGAAGATTTAGCGGTGCTAGCCAGGGTTTGAACCCGCGACCTTCGGTTTAGATCGACGTGTTCGCACCACAAGACCATCTCGGCTATAAGGAGTAAAATAGAACCTTGCCGTAAGCCGTAATAATTTTCCTTTAAAATTTTAATGAAACACGGATAAAACACTAACAGATGGATGTTCATAAAATTCGAATGTGCATAGTATTCCAAATTATGTTTACTGTCCGTATACTACGTTAGCAACATACCACAGTTATTTAAACTGGCATGTATATTTCTTTCTAGAATTATTTACAAAATAATTGTAACATCATAAACTCACAAGGTTACTAAACAGTATAAATAATGACAATAAATATTTTAGCATTACAGCTATCTAATTATTATCAATTAATAGATATCTACATTGTTACCTAAAAAGTTTTCGAGAGGCCCCTTATTTTCTTGTTTCTGGTAGCCGGAATTTCAAGTTAAGGTGCTGTTTTTAATATTTAATGGATTCGTGTACCACATGACGACGTTTTGCTACTTAGACTATATGATCGTAAGGCGTTATGCTCAGGGCAAAAAAACGAAGATAGTGCTTTTACTTTTCTAGATATCGAGGTATTCCACATTAGCTGCAATATCTCAAATATGCTGAATTTCCTCTATCTACTTTTGCTTTAAATATTTTGCAGTCTGTGACTTTACTTCAACGAAAATATTATATAGTCTGTAGCGAGCTAATGTTTTGTTATTTGTTATCTGTCACTGTCAATACAAGTTTTACGTACGAAACAACAGGTTGTGGTTTAATTATTTCAATCATTTTCCTTAAAGCTTACGTTGCTCCTTAGTGTTGAAATTAATACAAAAATTGGAATATATTATATGTGATATCGAACATTTATATGGAAAATAATGGAAATATACACATTTAGTTTATATTGTTAGAAGTTTTATATATATTGTGAAGTGGATAAACGAACTATGAGGATTACAGTATTAAGTTAAAAATGGCACAGAATGGAATATGGCTGTTAGTGTGGTTGTACTTACTGTCGACGGCGGCGGAGGAGCCTCGCTGCCCGCGGTGGGCCACGGCGTCGCAGTGCCGGGAAGACGGCTCTGCCTCCGACGAGTACTTCTATTCCATCAATGGTTTGTTCTCATGTCTCCTGTTAAACAGTATGAAGTAATTATTATTAATGTAATACTTAGTATTTGACACAAATTGAAATCCTATATTTAGCCAATAGCAAAATATTATCTAAATCTACATGATTAATATTTAGTATTACTTACAAGTTTTATAGTATTAACAGGGTGTAAAATGACGCCATTTATAAAATGAATTATTAAATGTTTGCTTAGAGCATTCTACTAATTGTCTCGCTGTCTGTTTGTTCATATTTATTTTACTACATGATGTGCTGCGCTAGGTCATCCAGGTTATTTTATATAAGATGTGGTTATATTTTATATATATTATATTTTAAAACTCATACCATAATCATTTCAATTAATAAGATGTCTCTATAATCATTGTTGTCTTGTTTTATGTATCTGCTGAATTAATTATATTTTTTTGGTTACATCTGAGTAAAAACAACACCAACCTGATCATAATTATTATCTATATAGAATTTTAATGTGAATAATAAAATGCCACATTATACTGTCATATTTTCCACAAAAACTATAAAATGATGTAATACAATTAGGTTACACACTTTCTTCTAGTCATGGTATTTTACCATGAAACATTTAGTTAGCACAAAGACCAGATGGTATTCTATTTCTCCATACTCAACATTCCACAATAAGATCATGGGATCCTGAGTTGATGGTCCGAAAAAACAACACAAATGCCAATATGCATGTCTTGTGTGCATAGCAATAATGCAGGTGTCTCATATTTAAGAAATATTTTTTATCAAAAAGTCTAATTTTCAACTTTAGTTAAGAAGTTTTACAAGTAATAAATATGAAATTTAAACACATTTGATATTTAATTAAGAGTAGAACAGAAACTTAGTGGTCGGTTGTTCAAGTATTAAGTAATGCAATTTTTCAAGATTTTAGAGCCTCCCCATATAATGTACCGAAGCATTTTTCTGTATCCCTCCCCCTAGTTGTTATGTAACATTTTACCGAAATATTTTAGATAAAATTGGTTACTAAAATCATTTTCGAGACAATTTTCATCTAAAAATAACCTTAAATGTTGTTACATAATATGTTATTGTAGTATACCCTCCCTACCCCCTAACGCACCGTCACGTTTTTGAAGACCCTCCTCTCGGGGGAGAGGAGGGTCTTCAAACAACCCTTTATTAAGAAATATTACTTACAACTTATACATAATATGTTTAATAAAAATCTAAAGTGATACATCCTACTGTTATACCCCTATCATTATTATTAAATCTGTTATGTTATTGTCTTAAAGGTACCACACTCCAAGTGACATATGGTGAGAAATACTTACATTTCACTTGCCCGGATAATGTTTCTCTGGAAAATGAAGTGCTGCCGAGATTTTCGCGACTGGTCGAAATATCATTTGTAAAGCTGTCGGAGTGCGCGGCGCCGGCGCTCGGCTACGCGGCCGCGCTGCTCGCGCTCAACGTCTCCGTCGGCGCCCGGCTCGAGCTGGACAAGCTGCCCGCGCGCCCCGCCCTGCGCGCCCAACACCTGCGCGGCCTCGCCCTCGACACACTCGTGCTCTCCGCCGCAGCCGAGCCGCTGCAACCCGACCCCGCCTTCGTCGAGCCGCTCGCCGACCTAAAGGTCTTACAACTCACCAACGTGCTGTTGACGCAATCGGCCACGCTCCTCCTGCCGAAGACGCTGCGCTCGCTGAATCTCAGAGGCGCCGGTCTCGCGAGCTTACCCGCCGATGCGTTCGCTCGTCTCCCCGAACTGGAGCGACTCGAAGTTCGAGACGAACTCCTCCACGAGGTGGATCTGGGGGAGACGAGGGCGCTCCGGTCCGTCTTCCTGACCGCCCCCCTCGATGGTGTGACACTGGGGCCGTCGGTCGTCAACGTGTCTCTGTTTCACGTGCGCAGCGCCGCCCTACTCGGAAACTGCACGTCGTTGCGAAAAGTCGTCGTGAATAACCTGAGCGAGGCGCTGCCCGCGAGCTGGCTGGCGGCTTGCCCGGCGGTGGACACGGTGCGCGTGTCGTGCGGCGCGCGCGGCGGGCTGGCGGGCGCGGACGAGCTGCGCGGCGCGCGCGCGCTGAGGGAGCTGCAGGTGCGGTCGTGCGCGCTACAGGACTTGCCGGCTGCCTGGCTCGCCGACGCCCCCGCTTTGATACGACTGGATCTGTCCTCTAACAAATTGGAACGGCTTCCGAGGTGATTTGTCGCCCGCTTTGTTTAACTTATCAAAAACGTTTTGTTTATTTGTGGTTTTAATCTATCGTTCTCTGCGGCAGCGAGCTGGTGAGCGCGGCGCCGAAGCTGGCGATGGTGGAGCTCGCGCGCAACCGACTGACGCGCGCGGCGGTGACGACGCTGGCAGCACTACCGGCGCTTCAATATTTGTCGCTGGACAGCAACCCACTCGCCGATCTTTGTGGCTCTAGCGACACTATCCTCGCTAATGGTTCGTTTTGTATACACTGTACGACGAATGTGATATTATAAGTGCTTAAAGATTATTTACTGGCAAAATTAAAACGACGCTGTCATGTATTGTGTCATGTAAAAAACCAATGAAAACCATCACTTCTGCAGCTCTGTCACCGCTGTGGAAAGCGCGCGGCCTGCGCACGCTGAAACTGTCGCGCACCGGCCTGCCGCGCATCTGCCGCGACTGGCGCACCGAGCTCGTGCGGCTCAGCGCGCTCGACCTCAGCCACAACAACGTGTCGCTGCTGGAGGTGAGGCGCCGCTCGTGTCGCCTGCCGTCTGCTCATCTCTTGCTGTTACTCACCACGCTGTGCTTTCAGTTCGACGACCTGCAATGGCGCCGCGAGCTCGCGACCGAGGTGGACCTGCGCCACAACCCAATCCGCGACGTGCGTTACACGCGCGATCAGTTCACGGCCGTAATCGCTGGCAACGCGTCCGATCTCTTCCCCTCCTCGCAGGTTCGTGTCGCCGATGCCTATCTTTCAAGATACGAAAACTAGACACGTTCGTACTTTTTATTTATATTTCGACGTTCTCCTCGCAGATGACTACTCTGGTACTGGACACTAAGCTGCAATGCGACTGCGCCGCGTACTGGTACGTGCGCGCCATCAACGAGCGTCCCCAGCACCCGCGCGCCGCGCTGCGAGACGCTCTGTGTGTCACGGAGGCGGGGCGCACCCTGCAGCTGGCCGCCGCGCCGCCGCACGAGCTGCTGTGTCCACTGCCGGCCGAGCTGGGCCGCTGCCCCGCCGGCTGCGCCTGCCTCGTGTCGGGCGAGAGCTCCGAGCTGCGCTGCGCCGGCGCCGGCCTGCGCCGCCTGCCGCGCGCGCCGCCCGGCCTGCCCGCGCGCGCGCTGCTGCTGCCGCGCAACAACATCTCGCACATCGCTCTCGAGGACATCACGCCCGACTTGAAGGTTCGCCAAACTCCCTTCTGATCGACGACCGGAAATGAATTTCGATACGTGTCAAAAGTGACGAATTTTCCGTGAAAATGTCACAGTTGTAAAAAATCATCCTTTCCTCGTTTCGTAGGTACTCGATCTGTCCGATAATTTAATAACGAGCGTGGACGCGGCGACCACTACGGTGCTATTTGGCACCCAGCGCTCCGTCCTGCTCGCCGGCAACCCACTGCGCTGTGACTGCGGCGCTCTGTCGCTGCTGCGCGCGCTGGCGGCGCAGGCGGCGCGCGAGCCCGGGACGGCCAACGTGACCTGCGCCGGCGGAGACAGTGCGCCGGTGGCACTGCGTCGCCTGTCGGCGCGCTGCGCGCCCGCCGTGTGGCCCTACGTGCTGGCTGCGCTCGCGCTAGCGGCCGCCTCCGCCGTCGCCGCCGGCTGCCTGACCCGGCCCGTCGCTCGTCAGCGCTTTAAGGTAAAACGAACTCGAGTCTCCGCGAAGACGATCGCATTCCTCCTCGAACGGCTCCTCATTCCCGTCGCTCTCTCCCGACAGAGGTTCCTATTCGAGCGCGGGCTGTGCCTGCGCTGGCTGCTGCGGCCGCTGCCCGAGGCGGACGACGACGGGCGGCCGTTCGACGGGTTCGTGTCGTTCTCGCACCTGGACGCGCAGTTCGCGGCGGAGCTGGCGCTGCGGCTGGAGCGCGGCGCGGGGCTGCGGCTGTGCCTGCACGACCGCGACTGGGCGCCGGGCGAGTGGATCCCGGCGCAGATCGCGCAGTCGGTGCGGCGCTCGCGGCGCACGCTGGTGCTGCTGTCGGAGCGCTTCCTGGCGTCGCAGTGGGCGCGCGCGGAGCTGCGCGAGGCGTACGCGGCGGCGCTGCGCGAGCAGAGGCCGCGCCTGCTGCTGCTGCTGCTGCCCGGCCTGGCGCCCGAGCGCGCCGCCGCCGCCGACCCCGACCTGCGCGCCTACCTCGCCTCCGTCACCTACCTGCAGTGGGAGGACCCGCGCTTCTGGGACAAGCTGCTGCTGGCGATGCCGCGCCCGCGCGCGCCCCCCGCGCCCC
>DVXP01000691.1:0-18472 GCA_018235645.1 Junonia grisea | reverse complement strand
GGGTTGCGGAGGTCAGACGGCAATCGCTCTGCGTAAAAATCAGTAACCTGTCAATACCTAGGCTAGAATAAAGCAGAACCTGGTTAAGTTTGGGAAAAGTGCTAGGAAGAAGAAGAAGATTTAATATTTCATGCTATCGATGTATCAAAGTTTTGATACTTATATGGGATTAAAAATTCAGATAAAACACTTATATTTGACTACTACGAATATAATATTTTTTGCCAAGAACAAACATAAATACGTACCGATCTATGCTATTCCATTATATTGGTGTACGAAAATATTATTGTAAAGATTTAATAAAGCCTCCTTTCGACTATTTCTTTATAAGGATCTTTCTTTACCTAACAAGATAAAGTTATAATTATTTATATTAAATCAAGACTACGGTCCTTTAATTGATAAAAGCATTGTATTAAAATTCAGAGAGTGTCGTTACCTGATTACGATATGTTTGAGATGACCTGCAGGATTCTGATCACGTCCCGAAGTGTCCTTTGTCAGATCTGAGCATAATTCTTCTGAGGTTGCCTCTTAAGCTGTCTTGTGTTTATGTTTTATTAAATTAGTGCTAGGGTATTTTTTGTATTATGTTTTACAATTTGTTGAGTGTTTTAGTGCTTAAGAATAAACGATAAATAGAAAAGTATTCACCTTGAGAATGATATATTTTTTGTAACAATTTAAGTTAATATCATAGAAACGATTAAAAAGTCAGTTTCTTATTATTTTACGATTTAATTAAAATGTGATTTTCTTGTAACTTTTCGTCGAGTATTATTACCTGATTATGATATGTTTGACTTATCTTATGTATGAATTATGTTGTCTTTTATGCTATCTTGTCTTTACGTTTTATTAAATTAGTGCTATATTATTTTTTATTCTTTATATTGTTATACATTGTCTGATACAAAGATTTTGGAAAATTCAAAGCTGATTTTTGTTTGTAAATGCAAAAAAATACATATTTACAAATATAGGTTTGTCGTTTGTATCATGTAAGTATTTTTATAATCGATTATGGGAAAAGATGTGATAAAATTAACTTTGATAAATACTATATCTCTGTGTGTGTAATTCAATCATTATATTTCTGTAAGGAAGAATCGGTAAAGGAAAAGAATAAAAAAAATGTTTTATGCAAAAATTATCACAATGGCTTTATTAAAGTATATAAATAGGTATACTGTGACTTAATATGGACATCTATTTACATATTATTTACAAAATTCACATATTCTACAGCAGTCTTATAGAATTTATTTACACCAACATTAAGAAATCATAGCCCACATTAACGGCTGGGAATTACAAAAATAGATTAAAATCTTAATTATTTGGTAAAGCGCGATGCAATCATAACAATTTACACAAGAAGCTTCGACTAAATGATTTAATATTAACATTAAGAAGCGTAGACTAGACAAGGTAAGCTTGACCCGAATGTTGTGTATCAATTATGGGAGGAGGCGGCGGCCAGTGCCTGAATTCTCGCCTCCGATTTGGATTATTTCCACCTAACTCTAATGAAGAGTAATCTGAGTCGATGGATGAGTATATATGATCTGAGGGCGGTCTACCATCTGACCCGTACAACGGCTGTGGATGTTGCGGTCGACCCTCTATAAATTCTGGAGTTGCATTCACAGTATCGCCGGAACCTCTCATCTTATCGGTGAAAGAAAACGATCTCATCGTACCATTTTGCATACCGCTCCGCATCGTATAAGAGTTAATATTGTGTCTAAAGCTAGACGTTTTTGATTTATAACGCCGGTCGGGCATCGCATAACGTAGCTTCTCCCAAAATTTATTCTGACCCCATTTTATTCTTAAGCTTGTTTTTAAATATGGCCTTAAATCAGGGTCGCATTCGGCTTCATTCAAAACTGAACTCTCTTCTATAAGGACTAAAGTATAAATTCTAGTTTTTAATACGTCGTGAAGTGCTTGTCTAAATTCATAGCGAGACCACTCTGTTTCTAGGAAATTCCTAGTTAATACAATAATTATGCGTTTGGATGCTTCAGCTGCTTCTGGTAGCGGTAAAGTGTATTGCATATAAGCTACGCCATGTTGCGGTATATCACGATAATGTAAACAGAGGTGGTACGAAGGACTTCCATTTTCTAATTCAGCGGCCAGAGTTTGTATAACAAAATCATCGTCCTTAGGGCTATAGCATACGTAGGCATCGTATAATTTATCCGTTTCGTCATAGCCTCCAGTGAATGGAAAAAATCGAATGCCACAGCTTGAGTAAAGCCATATTCGAATTGTGTCTCGAAATAAGAAAACAATAAGTGTGACAAGTAAGATTAGCATAAATCCCGTGAATGAAGTCACCATCATAGGCAAGTAATTCGAAATTAGCATGTTATCAATCCCAGATTCACTCGCATAATAGTCGCTGCATATTGTACCATTGAGATTCAATTCTTTCCTTTGTGATGATGGGCTTCCTATATTTGCACACCATACGTCCGATATATCGGTAATTTTAGCAACATTTTCCGCTATGAAAGCCGTAAATCTCTGTAAATATCTACATTTGCATGACCACATATTATTGCCAATTGAAAGACTGTTCAAGTTTTTATTCAAAGTGAAACTCCAAATCGAGAAATCAACTAGTCTATTTCCATCCAATCTTAATATTTTCAATGAGATTAGATGCGAGAATGTCGTGTTAGCGATATGACTAATGAAATTATCTTGTAAATAAAGCTCGGTTAGCTGAGTCAAGTGCTCGAACTCGTATCCATTTAGATGTTCTAGTTTATTATTCCCGAGATGTAATATAACGAGTGAAGATAAGCCAGCGAATGTTCTGTTGTGTATATTTTCAACTTTACTCGAATTTACATAAAGCGATCTCATATTTTTTCTGCCGATGAATGCATAATTTTGCAATTCTTTAAAGTCGTTCCCGTCTAAATAGACCTCGGTTGCATCCATAGGAATTTTTTCTGGTATTTCGATAGCACTTTGGCTTGAACAATCGACTACATTTGTATGCCAGGTCGGATCGTGGTAACAAGAGCAGTTATTGGGACAAGTCATTTGGCAATCGCATGCGACATAGTCGCAACAGTGGCATAGCGTAAAACAATGGGTTTCATACGTACACAAGAAATCTGTTGATTTTAAGTTGCTTAAGGGTATGTGTGTAACGCCTCTTGTATGAGTCATTTTGCATAAAACATTCTCAAGATCCATTATTCGGGGATACTGTCTCGTGGAAGTCATATTGTTTATTAAAGGCAACCACTCCATTGAGCAATCGCAATCAAACGGATTTCCTCCTATATAGAACTCTGGCAACGACTTGTTCGAGGGGACTGGCGATAACCGGAGGCTGTTGATATCTAAATGAGATATCTCATTTGCGTAAATATCAACTCTTGTGAGATTGCGCTTCTCCATAAATGTGTTTACTTGAATATTGTTAATGTGGTTATTGTTTATGAACAGCAGTTCTACGCTATTTGGTATTGCTAATGGGGATATTTCTACGATGCGGTTGTGGCTCACATCCAATGTTTTTATTCGAATTTCTTCTTGAATTTTGTAGTAATTGCCTAAGTGCTCAATAAAATTTCCATGAATGTCTAACCACTTTAAATTACCAGGTATGAATGCGTAGTCGAACCAAACCAAATGATTTTCTGATAAATTAAGCCAGAGCAAACTCAATACGGCCGAGAATACTCCATTAATATCGGATATAAAATTACCATCTAATCGTATGGCTTCTAATTGCTTATTTCGTTGAAAGCTTCCTCTCTCGACGGCCTGTATTTTATTTTTTGCTAAATTCAATACTTGAAGACTCGGTAAATCCCAAAACATGCCAACACTAAGGTTTCCAATTTGATTATCAATTAATCTTAAGCCAGTTAGTTGATCTAAATTTTTGAAAGAGCCATTTTTGATATCTGATATTTGATTTTCTCCTAAATCCAAAGTTTTTAGAAGCGATAACTCCCATATAGCCGTAGGAACATCCACTAATTGATTTGAACTTAGATCTAGTTCTTTCAAATCAGAACAATTCTTAAAAGCTTTCGGGTCGATGGTAATTAACAGATTGTTATTTAAATTTAATTTACTAAGAACAAATAATCCATTGAAAAGGAACTCGTCAATAGTATGTAGTCGATTTTCGGCTAAATTTAATGTATGCAAATTGTACAGAGGAAGAAATGTGTTCTCTTCGATATATCCAATCGAGTTATTCCTTAAATCTAATATTTGAAGAAAGAATAAATCTTTAAATGTCTTACCATCTATCCTCGTCAAAGCGTTATTGGATAAATTCAGAATGACTAAGCGTATAAGACCAATAAATGTTCCGCCATCGATGTGAGCGCTTGAGAGTTGATTATTCGATAAATCTAATACAAGCAGCTGTTCTAATCGGTGGAAAACGCCTCTGGCTAATTCAAATAGCAGGTTATTATTCAGATATATTTCTCGTAACTCTTTCGTGTTGGTGAACGTGCCCTCAGGTATTAACTGCAGATTATTATAGGAAACATTTAAAATACGTAATGATATTAGTCCATTAAATATTTCACTAGAGATATCACTTATATTATTATGCTGTAATCTGAGCTCTTGAAGACGCCGAAGGCTCGAAATTTCGGAATCATCGCTTAAAGATTTAAGTTCGTTATAACTTATGTCTAAACTTCTAAGGCCTGAACCACAATTTTTTCCAAAGCCTAAACGATCGATATTTTTAATTCTATTATGTGTAACATTTAATGTTTGCAAATTATCTAAAGCACAAAATACATCCGATGGTATAACTTTAAGATTATTTTGTCCCAAATCAAGTGTCTGTAATTCACGTAAACCGTTAAAAGTTCCAAGCGAAAGTTCCAAGTTTTTATTCGGACTCCAATCGTAATTTTTAGATCGTATCGATAACTTTTTCAGTTCACGTAATCCTTCAAAAGCGTTGCCTGGTATCCGAAGAAGTTTGCAGTTCGCAAGTGTTAGTTCCTCTAACGTTATAAATCTTTGAAAATAGTTTGCTTCAAGATAGCTTTCAAATAGTAGTAGTTGGTTGCACTCAACGGTCAAACGTTTCGTACTTTCCGAAGGTGCTGATACAAGATTTGATGCATTATTTTCTAATGTTCGTATGTGACACACAGTAGTTCCTTTTTCACCGTTCGAATCTCTTCTACAATTATCCAAACCTCTCGGCACATACGCGGCAATTACACCCAAAGTCACTAACAAAAAAGTCAGCAATTGAAACATTTTCTATATACATTTGTATTTAAACTAAACGAAATGTTTGTTCATTCACTTATTTGTTACACTGAGTATTATCTTGTTCGAATTCACTGGTTTATTATTCACTTCACTGGTCAATGTTTACGTTGCGGCGTACGTACGATGTGTAGATGGAGGCCACGCGAGCGCGTGCCTTCCTCATCGTGGCTTTTGTCCGACTGACGAGCGACTCGACATCGGTAGTAGCGAGCGAGAGTGGTGGTGCGCTCTACGCCGCCCCTCTGACTGTACGCCCCCCGCACCCTATCGTCCCCACATAGTTACACGTTGCATGGCGCCACTTGCGCGCCCGAGCGCTCTCGCACAATTATGTAATGTTTTCTTAATCGAGCCACCGCGTATCTGTTGAAAAAATGAAAGCGCACGGCTTTAAAATAATTCATAAATAATGAATGAAATATAATAAGGCATATCAGGGAAACTTTTTTATATGATTAATGTAATTTGTAAAAATCGATGAATGATACAGTAATATAATAACAAGGATGTAGCAATTTGCCTTTTTTGTATCTTTTTACATTTCCAAATAATGCAAACGGTATTAATACACTTGAAATGAAAAAGAACATCAAAGTGACAATCAATCAAGGAAACAGTGCAGGTATTTTTTTCGGGCACCCTTAATTCTTTTTGTCGTCTCTTATTGAATTCCCTACTCACATACTTTGGTAAGGATACCCAATAAAGCTTGTTTGGCGCCATGTGTCCCTCCACATATTTTCGTGTAAAGTAGCGTATAGAATTTTCAAATGGAATGGCTATTTTGTGTTTTCAAATTCCAGTATCTCGTGCCGTTTCGAAAGGTGAAAAGCTAGAGGAGTTTATAATTTAATTTCGTTGTTCGACACGTAAAGTCGTTTACGGTCTAGAAGTTAGCTACATCGAGAATACGGTAAAAGTTTTAGACGCCTGCGTCGGGAATAAAGATGTGGCAGTGGTTATGTTTTGATAAACATTTAGGTTTTGAAACTTTAATTTTCATATTGTGCACCACATATTAGTAAACATTTTTAGGACTTTTCGTTAGGAATTTTTTGTACTATTTCAACCGGTGCCCTATTTTCTTACTTTCGATTTTTTATAATATATAATATGTAACAGCGCTTTTAAGCCGACCATTACACAGAAACAGCTACGATTATAATATAAGGGGGAATTTTCCTCTCGTGCACGACTGAAAAACGATGGCGTTGTAAGCGTTGAAAGATAACAAAAACTCCTCGGCATTAAACGAGAAGTTTCACCACTTAAGTGATAAAACACGGAGACATCCTAAAAACACTTCAAGTAGTGTGATATCCTTAATATTAATGTCTTTTGGCTCGGCATCTTGTATCAAAACTTTTAGATGTCGAGGGTTCTTACAGCTAGCTTGATAAATGACTTCTCCCACTTTCCTGAAAGTTGATCGTGTGTTTTTTTCTCCACTATATCTGAAGGCTGCGACAAGGTTAGGAGGACGTGCCTCGAGTATTGATGGTAATTCACTAACACGGTTGTCTCTTGACGTCTCTGAAGGAATATCTTTGTCTACTAACTTCAGCAAGTTAATTCAATTTATTTGAAAAGGATCCTCAAATCTTCTTTTTATTTATTTGACTCCTTTGTAGTCGTATCGCAAGGTTTAACTTTTGGACCTCTTTTTAAATTCGTTTTACTTCTTTCTATTTATATTAAAAAAGTTATCAAAATAGTTACAATTACATAAATAATAATTATTCATGTTACAATAAATACCATAACTGTATGAACACAGCTTATAATATTCGATATTATCAATTTCCTACAGATAGCAATTGAAGAAATGAATATCCACTATCAAATTAAAACTTAAACTGCCACTATATATAATTTCAACGCTTCCGACAATATCGTTAGAGCCCCGATTAACTCCAATATTGTTGATATAGGATGCATGAAACTTCTAAAGCTAAATAATCGTCAGCAATGGATTTTATCCGAGCCATTAAGTGAGACGACATGCCTTCGCATAGTTTAACCGATTCTAATTAAAATGCACATTATTCTGCGCCTTGGAAACACCCATTGTTATCAACGATCACTGCGTAGGAATATTTACTAGTAATAAATTGTATTTAGCGCTGAAACGAATGAAGGTTTTATATATTTTGTTTTATTATAAGCTTCTTTATTGGGGATTTAGCTATTGCTTATTATTGTGATATAAAATTTAGTTAAAAATGATGACTTTTGAGATTATTTATCTTAGTATAATTTTTTTGTTTTTGTTAAGACATGTAATGATTTTATTTTGATTTATTTTGTAAATGCATCTCATTCAGAGGTATTCGAAAAAACAGTTTAATCATAGTATTTTCGCAACTTTACTTTACTTTTTTAAACAAAAAGTCTCATTAGAATTATATTTCAAATATCTATTAAGAATGAATTATTATTATTTTAAATCAGATGAATTTTGATAAACCACAAACATTGATAAAAAAATCTTACCTATAATTGGTATGATTTTTTTATTGATTCACATTTACGTCTTGAAATAACAAACCAACCCACATAACAATAACATCACCGTTTAAAAATGAAAACATTTCAAGAACCATTTTAGCTAGAGCCCTATAATTTGTACAATGATCTTCCGCGAGCGAATCCGACGCCCCAGGCTACACTTTAATCTCTGCTATTGGTTATCTATAAGGATATTACGCTTTGCCACCGTATATCAAGTCCTGCTCCTTAAGATTATACGTACAGATTGCCAAGTGGAATATATTAAGTTTATTTCATTCGCACGGCACAATAACATTCGAACGGGCTTATCTTCGCCGAAGCAATTATTTATTGGTGATAGTTAAAAGCCGTAGAACTCGGTGATGCATCATACACTCAGAAGATAAAAGTCGGATTAATTTTATTTATATTATGAATCACGAGATCTCTATCGCTCGTTGGGAAAAATCGTGATTCTTATTGGAAATCGTGAATATATTAAACGAGTGAATGTGTACGAAAGATACTGTAAACATTTAACGTTTCTGAATATTGGCTACAGGTATAGTTTTATTATAATACCTTTTTATGTATTTTGAAAACTAATACAATAACTTGCGATTTAGGGGAAATGAACAGTAATTATTATGTTGCCAAACACATTTCCTAATCAAAACGTAAGTACAAGAAAACCTATATTATGAAAGAGAGATATAAAGTCTAAAATAGCTATTACCATTACTTCACCATTTATAAATCTCGACGCAAAAATATCAAAGCTGCATCTCTCGCATCTATGATCTCCTGGTCTATAGTCCAGTGTTGCGTGCAATTCTATCCGCAGTGAAATCTCCTCTAATCGACACCTGCGGCTTACTCCGATATACATTCAATGCCAGCGACAAGGGCCGATTGCGTGTTCTATTCAAATTATATAGCGACTTTAAGCCAATAGAATGTACGCATAACATTTAGAGCAAGGCATGTTTATGTGTATAGAAATTGAGACAAAATCGCTGTAGTAACGGCGGTAGACATTTATTACTTAGTGATTTGGATAAACATGGCAACGTTGAAAATTAATTGAAATTGACGTAACAGATTGATTGAAATGCTAACGGTCGCAAGATCGATCCCCGCTCATGACAAATCTGGATGCCTAGTGCAAATTCATTAGTGCACTTACCTGCTGCTTTAAAGTTGTTAAAGGTTCAGAGCAAATGAGAAAAATAATACAAGAATGTACAAATAACTTATGCTTTTGAAATAAACATTCACTAATTTTATTTCTCCTTGTTGACAAGAGATGGCGCTATTTCAATCCCATATTTTTTTTAAGTTATATTGTAATGCCATTGCCTGCTGTAACCTGCATTTAGACTATCCTAGTCTAGCTTTTTAATGTATATTCGATCAACAGAGTTGAATTAATATTCCGTTAAACTCTACTAGTGAAGCTTTTTTAAAACCATGGACAGATAATTACTATAGAAAAACGCTACACAGTCCAACTACAACAGGCCAAAAGCACGAAAATAGTACTGTTTTCTTGATTATTTTGCCTGTTTTTCTTCGTGCGCAATAAAAACACCGTAAAATGTTGCATCTTTCTTGTTATAGAGGCAAGGAACACTCTCACTACAATTAAGTTTGACCTTGCCTATACGTGTAATCACGTAACTTTATGTGCCCTTAATTTGGTGGAACAAAGAAAATACTCTAATTATGGTCTTTTATTAACAATAATATTGTTATAAAAAATAAAGCTTATAACTATTATACTTTTCAATATAGGTATTTATTTGTTTACATAACATCAATTATATTACAAAAATATTGTATTACTTACCTTAATTAAAACAACAACTCCAACCTAGTCTAAATTAAAAATAAAGACTTCACCATCATTAACTAGAAAATACATTTACATGTAACGATTTTAAATCGTGCTCGACTTAAATAAAATCGTGTGATTAAAAAGCCTCCGCTGAAGGCGATACCATAACCCATTTGTATCAGCCATCGACAGCATAGACAATACAAAATTCAGAACTATAAAATCTATTCCGATTGAAGATGCTGCTCGATCTATCTGATAAAGAGCCATTTCAATGCTAATGGTTACATATTGCTGAACTTCTCACACAATATATCATCATTGCTGTTATGAATGCGCAAACTGTTGTATATGGATATTTTATGCCTGGTCCATTTGATATAACTATAATTTAATAAAGTTTTTAAATAGTATTTTGTTGTAGTATTAGCATAGTCTAAAGTTTCTTTTTTTTGCCTAACCTAAATATGGTATTACTATTATGACTTCTTAGCACAAGATAAAAAAAGTAAAAATATAAACATACTATTGCTTCAACAACTATACATTTATAATAAGTCTTCATGTAGGTATTTGTAATTATTTTATTTAGTCCAACATATAATTTAATCGATACAGATAAATGTATTTAAATTTGAAAATTATAATTTTTCGCGAACAATCTTATTAATCGATCTTATTGGAGAGAAATCAAAAATGATTTATAGTAACATTTCGACTTTAGGTGGGAATCCAACCAAATTTCCGGCTAACAATCATCAACGCATTAGATACAGTTAATACCAAAATACTATAAGAATTACATCTACAAATATTTTAGCCCACAACTCATCTCAGTTACAATAACATACATGAAAGAAATAGTTCAATGACAACATCAAACAATAAACATCACAATACATCAGCGACTAAACTATCTTCGAACAATGCAATAAAGATGTAACATAACAACGGCAGAACACGTTCAATTAAAGGTGACAGCATATTGTAATTGAGTTCGCACGAAGGATATTGCTAGAAGATTGCTCGTCAACTCGAGTTCTCGCTCCAATCACTTTGAATAGTTCGAACAGCTCCATTCGGAATGTTGATTAAGCAGAAACAGTTCACTGGGACAACGGTGAAATGTCGGTGAATCGATATATCACCTGTTATATGAATATCGATTTAGTTTGTGTTATTCGAAACAAAGGGTTAAGAATTGAGAAGAATGGCACTCCGCAGTGTTGGCAAATCGGTGTCGCCTAGCGTCTGATCTTACACAGGTACTCTCCAAATAATATCTGGTTTGGAAAATTTTAAGCATATAAATTTTTGTTTGTTACAAAAACAAAACGTTCCTGATTCGTGTACTTTATTTATTTATTTATTTATTTTTTTGTTGACGCAGGTGGGAGGCCGGGTTATATGAGATTGTACTCACTAAATTCCTGCGATGGCCGCCACAGCACGGAAAACGGAGAGGCTACGGGATCGCTTTCGCAGCACGTCCGCGGCCTCTCCCATGCGTTGCTCGTGGCTTGCGGAGCCTTCTCAGGAGGGCGAAGATGGTCTCGCCCTCCCCGCACCCCTCATGATTCATGTACTTACATTATGTTACTTGTCTTAAATACGCCAAGTTAAATCAATCTACATAGAAGTTTAGAAAGCAAATACCGTTTCGTAAGCACGAAGGTTTATTTGCCCTGTTTCCGATCAAATGTTCATTAAAACTTCCCTCATTTTAATTGCAACATATTTGATATCATTTGTTTGTTTGATGAAGAAATTTTGTATCTCATCAAAGTCATTTAGGTCTAAAATCGCGCTCGAATTACAATTTTCGTATAATTATTTTTAATGATATGACGAAACTTACGAACTCTCATTTAAACTGTATAAGTCAATTGATTTCTTATGTTTTCTACACCTAGGTAGATTTTATAGATTTTGCTATATTTGTTTTTGAAATGAAGACTTACAATTAGATAGCAAGATGATTCAACATTACTAAATACCAAAAACAAAAACGATACCTGCCTTAGTGCAAACAGACGGACAAGCACAGATAAAGACAATTTTTTGATCAATCAAATTTTTTTAAACACATCTTTCCTAGCAATTCTATCTTGTACTTGACTAACGAAATGTTACCTAAGAAACTAAAATTAAACAAAAAGGTGTAAAGAGTACAACGTAACACGGTTTTACCGCATAGCATTTATGGAATTGCAATTTTTCTAACTACATAATTGAACTTAACGAACTATAATTTAAAAAATAAAAACAATTTTCAATTGAAAATTACCCAGCATTCCGAAATTCCGCGTTCACTCGTACCGATAAAGCTATACGCGGAAAGCGCCATTTTACACGCACGGGACTTCTCAGAATAAACATTTCCAATTTTACTGACATTTTGTTTGAAAATTTGAATACAAAAAATTTATGTTTTTTTTACCTTATCATCAATATAATTTTATTGTTACTAAATAATCCTTAACAATAATTTATTTTTTACATTAAAAAAGCGTAAAGCCCTATGTAACACGCACGGGAATACATAGAATGGTAAACGTTCGAATAGATATTATTTGCACGCAATTTTCGATACCATGTTTGAACTTGTCACTGCAAGGTAATGTTTGCAGTTAATTATGTTAATGGATTGCAGTATAAACACCTTCCGTCTCAGACTGTTTACACTATGAGTTCCGGAATATTCGGAATTTGTTAAGTGAAGTAATTTCGGTTTGCCGTAACTGAGACGCGGTTTGTGTAGACAGTGTCGTGAATGAATAAGGCATTAGGGGCGTTTTCTTACGCTGTTTTACTCTGTTCCGTTTTACTCTGAAATTTTGGGTAAATACCTGGTCTTTTGGTAGGGATTCGAAGATTTGGTCACGCAGTTGAAATGTCAAATTATGTATATATATTTAATAGTAAGAACTAAATAATATTTTAGTCTATTTTATATTTTGGATGTATCCATTTAATTTAAATTATAAACATTGAAACTTTAACACCTAGCTAATTTTTGCGTATATATTTTCCATGCGATTTTCATAGTTATGTGGTCGCACTCTCGTACGACGATTTATATAGCCATGTGAGTGTGACATAATATCCTTTATGATATCAAACCAATACTTTGTGTTTTTCTTTACTATTTTATCAGAAAGGAAACATAATTTATCACTACACGGTGATCGACAGTTCACTTCGCTGGTTCCGGAATACACGAAATTTGCTTTTACCGTGACTGACGCGAAACTTCGTACATACACTTTTTCGAATGAATTAAATATTAGACGTATTTTCTTTGGTTTCATATAAGACATCGACATTTGCCTTTTCATATTGGCATATTCATGAAAATTTTGTATCATCACAAGATTTTGTTTCTTATTCGTAAATCTCTTTCTGTATATTACGTTTTTATGTGGCAGATGAGTATATTATTTATGCGAACTAGCTAATAACTTACACGTTTAATTTAGAGAAAGCAAAATGTAAAATAAAATTTGTTACATACGAGTACTGAACGTTCCGAGCTAACCTTTTCGCGATGAAGTATTGATGGTGGTGTATGATGTAAAATATTTAGAAAATTAATTTTATAGTTAATCAAAATTGGTTTCTGTTACATACATTATTAGGTCGAAATTCCTTTAGCAGTTTTATTGCCTTATATACATGTAGGATCTACGTTCGTTTAAAATATGACCTTTTAAATTATTTCTCTCGCCGTTAACACAGTATTGCTATTAGCGTAATAGATTCCATTATTATATTTTATTGGTGTTTTGTAAATGCCTTTCTGTCGGGTGTTGATATCATTCACTGTTAAGTTAAAATCTTTAATGATCGAAATGTAGCCCGTTTCGAATATCAAATGAAAATGGAGTAATTGTACCTCATAAATATAAAGTGAATAGTAAAATAACAACTTCATTGATAATAATCATTTTGAGCTTTTTTTTTTGCATGGAGATGAAAAAAGTAGTATTTTTTTTTAAATAATCATTGGCAAGTTTTCTTGGTTTATATATTGGGATGAAACACTATTATACATATAAGTTATATGTTAGTAGATAGATAAGTACCTACAGAGATTTATAAGAACACACTGGACTGTCTCTAAATTATAAAAAAATCAGTCACATAGTTTTAAAGAGTGTAAATATACATTTGTACGAATAAAAATAAAACCGATTATTAGTAAATCTTGATCAATGTATGAAAGAGAATAAAAAAATCGAATATATAAATAATATAAAAAAATAAAAGAAAATAAACTTCCGTCATAAATCGTTTTATTTCATCGTTTCACATCAACGATACATCGTGATTTAGCGTTGAATACATTTTGATATTTATTATAACAGCAAAAATGACCGTTAAATAAAATAAAAGTTTGCGGAAACGGAAGCGAAGTGTCGAATGTACCTCCGTAAGCCTGAAAGGGTAACAATGGATTGATTTATATATACTTTGCTAACACTATTGCACAGTTTTGCACCATACATCTACTATTCAGGCCCCTGTGTACCGAACGTATGGAATATGGGGACAATGGAGAGGCCCTAACTCTTCAGTTTTTGCAATACTAGCTGACCGCTAAAAATAAGTAAAGCGAAAGACAACGTTTCGCAACGAAAGATTAGAAGGTTGTATGTATGTTTGTATGCAGCCGATTTAAATCGTTAAATATATCAGTAGATAGTCTCGCCGAGTCGCCAACAATTACAAACTGATTTTAGTAACTTATATGGTACCAACATGGATACATACACTGTTCAACTAAAGGAATCATTAATGGCTTTAATACAAATTAATGGCTAAGACATGGATATAGGTAATACAGTCAAATTGAAAACCTTCTCTCTTATCATTGGGTTAAAAATAGAAAATAAAAACAATTTGATAACATCTGAATGTATTCCTCTGTTCCTCGACGGCGGGACACTGATGTTACGCGGTGACCGGCTGCCCGTGACGATGAAATATTGATTGGAATCTAAAATCTATGCCGGCCGCCACTTTTTAAAATCCCTAAAAAAACTTCCGGCGCGAATCTGTTTGGTCACCCCTTTTTGTTATTTGATTTAGTTTCAAAGTGTAAATATTAAATTGTTTCATTAAAAATATTGGAATTCCGTTGTGGAATAATTTTAACAACAAAATTATTACTTTGTCTATATTGTTATGTTTAAGTATGATCATGTGTGCTCCATTGAAGTAAAACGTTTTAAAAAGAAATTTGAGCTTAAAAACTCGACAAAGTCCATTACATTTACTTATAAAAAAATAACAGCCACTCGATATCGCTTAACTTAAAAAGTGACTAAGAAAGCGCCAAAGAAGCCTGTCATCAGCCTTAATACATTGTACCCAAAAATTTTTTACGAACCTCGACCGACGCCGAAAAACCGAAAAACGAAAAAAAAACCCACGCATTGTTTCCCGTCGTTTACAAACAAAGATTCGGTAAAAACATCGGCACCGAAAAAAAAAATTGCATCAATACACACACGTGTCATAATATATCTTAGTTACTGGCCCTCGCTAAAGTGTGAAATATACGACTGTTCAATATTTATAGGATTTTTATTTGTGTTATTTATTCACGAGGCACGTTTCGTCGTTGAGACAAAAGATGCTTCTCTACCTTCTTTTTCGTTAGTATCTGCATTCATTTCGGATGTCTTAGGTGGTATAAATAATGCATTATCACGCGTGGGTCCCGGCGGTCAGCGGAATAAAATTATTTTCGCGTATGATACTATCGGATTTGCGACGTGGACAATGTCGCACATTGTCATGAAAATAAAACGTGTTTGATGTAGAGGTCGGGGGTCTTGCTGGAATTATGAAAATAAGACGACGTTTGATATTGCTGTAAGTATTCGTGAGGAAAATTATGACGTTATAATTGTTATCTAAGAAACAAAATTAACAATAGTATTTCTTTTTAATTAAACTCTACTATAACTGTTATTTACAGTTCAATCAAAATTAATCAAGATTAATTACAATTACAGGAATACACATTATTGCTTCGAATAAATGGATTTATGGAATCAATTCGAGAAAAACACTCGAAAAAAAATCACCTACCATTAAAAGCACTCTTAGAATATTTAGAGAAATTATATAAAAAAGGTAAGTTATTGTCTATATCATAATTATAATAAAAATAATACTGTAATTTATATAAAATCTTTGACTGTATATTTTAACGAGACGAACGTTAATAGTAGGCAACTCAAGAGAAATTCAATCATAATAAAAAGGAAAGTAAAAATTCCGGTAAGGAGCGACTTCAAAGATGGCGGCGTTTAATTAGAATGCAAATTTAATAGCTCCCTTTGATTTACATGTCAATAGGTACCCAAAATAACGTAATCTGGCACACAAAGGATACAGTCTGGACTAGTGATGTGATTCGAATAGAATTTTGTAACTCGAATAACTCGAGTTATCTTAACATCGTGGGATTTTTTTACCGTGGGAGAGCCATGCATTTACACGAATGGGCCGGCTCGACCGGAGTGATACCACGGCCTTACAGAAAACCGGCGTAAAATGACGCTTGCGTCATGTTTCGCCGCGTGAGTGTGGGTACCGGAGGCCCAATTCCCCACCCCTTCTCCATTAATTCCCAATCAATTCCCCCTCCATACCCCCTAAAAGGCCGGCAACGCATTTTGTAGCTCCTTCAGTGTTGCAAATGTCCATGGGCGACAGCATTCACTTGCCATCAGGTGATCTGTCAGCTCGTTTGTCGCCCTATTCCATAAAAAAAACACATTACTTCGAGTGGCAATCGAGTGACTCAAGTCATTATTAACAGTTCGTGCTAAACTACACCTACCCACAATATGTAGAATAGCTGCACATAATATGAAGTTCGTATAATTTGATTGAAATTATCCCTATCCAACATAGGATATACATATCTATATTAGCATTAGCCAATCCTATAAAATAAGTCGTCATCATCACTATTATCTATCTTATATTGACCAATCCTAAAAACGATATTTTCCACTCGAGTCCACACGAATTCATTTTTTTCTCGAATACCGAATCACTACTCGAGTGTCACTCAAGTAAAATATGACTCGAGTCGCATCACTACCCAGACTTGAATTGATCTTCTATGACGCAGGAACTATGAATATCAATACGTATTATTAATTGTCTGCATGTGATTGGATGGCTTGAGATATGAATGTTTATTGCCTTGTAACCTGTATTAAAATACATCCAATTCATTGAAGAAAATGTTGTAGGGATTTTAGAGCTTAGGAATAAAGCTTTGAAATCTAAAAAGTGCTCGCCCAGATTTAAAATGAAATAAAAATGATTTAAAATGAAAAAGACAATGAAAAGAATATAAACAAAATTAAAATTTTGAACAATAATTTAACTGAAAAGATAACACTTTCAACACGTGCTTAAATCAAATTATTTTGACGGTTCTAAAATGTTTGCGAAGGGTCGTAAAGTTTCGACTATACAGCTAATAAAATGAAATGCTATATTCGAGGTAATTTGAAAACAAAAGCACGCCTTAATAAATTAGGTTACGTTTACGAGACTCTAAATAAATAGAGACATGCAAATGCTATTAGTGTTATTACGATATTATGGTACTTTATTGCGAAAGTATTTTTAAAAATATTCCACAATAATACTTTATTTCTAAAATTATACTATGTTGTACTCTTTAAGCAGTGGTCACATATGAGTAAATGTGCGAACCAGATATTAATTATAATTAAACGTATATTATTTTCTATGTTTAAGATTTCGTAATTCCATTCTTATCAAGCTATGTTAATTAAATGTACATATGATCTAAGTTAACAATTATGATATTTAAGCTGCTGGTTAAATAATACTTACGTAAATTACACCTAAAAATCGTGGAGAAAAAGAAAACATTTCAGATTTTGCATTCTTTTAATCGAACAGGTGCAACGATAGCTTTACAATTTTCTATGTCGTGACCGATATTACTTCACATAATTGTCCAGATGGACTGAGTTTTCGATAACTTTCACTTTGAAGGTGTGTTTACACCATACAATAAATATTCAATAAACCATTGCATAATTTTTGATAAGAAACGTATCATTATGTTAAATGCTTATCACATCCCCTTTTATAATGCTTTAATAATGTGCCTAAAGTCAACGAATATAATTCTTTGCCCTTTGCAACTAAGGACTGCAGCTTCAAGGATGATTACAGGTTACAATTTTAGTTTTTATATGTTTGATACCTAAATCTTATTTTATTGTACTTACTTAATATTACAAAGGCGAAAGACTGGTAGTTTGGATATTTGTTGTTCATTCGCGGCAAACAGTTGAACCGATTTGGCTGAAAGTTAACGTGGTAATGGCTTATACCTTAAGATATAATCTTCATTTTATTCCTAATAATTCAAAGTTCCTTCAGGAATTTCATACAATAATATTACAGACACAGACGAAGTCGCAGGGAACAGTTAATTTGGCTGACTGATTCGTGAAAAACAACATGTTATGATATTCGCGGTGTGATCGATGTTACGATGTCTGATGAATGTACGAATTAATTTGAAGTACTAACACCACGAATGCTCACATTGTTTACCATTGTTTTACATGGTACGTTCTAATAATTCGGTCAGTTAGATTGATTTTGATTTTGATTCCCAAGTATGTGGTCGCAGCTTTAGGGTTAATTCTGCGTGTAGTAGTATTATAACGTGTAAATATGTGCGATTTCTAACAATTAATATATTCAGTGAACTTTGGCACGAGTGTTTCGAGTAAACAGACAAACAAGTACATATCGTAGTATCGTATTGTAGGT
>DVXP01000690.1:0-18472 GCA_018235645.1 Junonia grisea | reverse complement strand
CTTTCAAACAAAAAAAGAATTGTCAAAATCGGCCCAGCCGTCTCCGAGTAATCGGTGTACATACATAAAAAAAAAAAAAAAAAAAAATACCGGCCGAATTGATAACCTCCTCCTTTTTGAAGTCGGTTAAAAAAGGCGTGCAAGTTGTGAATCATGTAAAATGCATCAGACCAACTTGCCAAGATATCCGTCGTGAAATTATAAGCGCTGCACAACTTTTTGTGTCTCGACATTCGACTTCTTCGCTTTGAAGGTTCATAACTCTGGTGATACTGTTGAATCTTTCATGTGAATAGTAATGGGGGGAGCGTCTACAATGGTGGCGAGTAACGGAGAAAGAATAACTTTGGTAACTGTTATGGGTGTCGAGATTGATCGTGTTTGCCTGTGAATAATATTTGATCAGACGAAACCGTGTGTTTGTTTTCATATTGTATTGAATTATCTTATATACGTATAAATTTAAGTAACGTAAGTAGCTTAAATAGATAAATTATAACTATATATTTCTTCTTTCTCTTTTAACCGTAATGCCAGCTTAAAACGGAAATTCGTTAAAAACGCTGTTCCAAAGTTTTAATTAGTAGTATTTTAATATTAAAAGACAAAAGACAAAGTTGTTGTCCTGGAGTAACTATTCCGCTTGGCTGGCGAACTATAAAACTTGAGAAAAACAAAATGGCCTTGGGAGTAGATTTTGCGGCGAAGACTCAACGAGAAGGCTAGGGTTGTCACTAAATTAAAATTTTAATAAGCTTTCTACTTTATTTAATTTAGAATAATATTAAAGAAATTATAAGAACTTTGATCATTGGTCTAATCGGATCTATTGATGATCAATATCATTGGTGCAAACAATTAAGTTAGAATATAGTATACTTTATTCACGTCAAGTTAATGTAAATTTAATAATGTATGAACATCAAACGAACAATCGAAAAAGTTCTTGTTGAACAAGTGGTACAATCTACACGGGAGCAACAAACTAAGCTTAATAATTACCATACCATTTATGTCTAACTGATAAAAATGGCATGATCGTTAGTTGCCACTTCATGACGCAATGCAAAATTCTCTTCTGACTAATAAAACATCGCCCTGTCCAGCGAGACAGACGGGCCGTGAAGACTTATTCGGAGACTCGTAACTGGTCCATGTCGAGATAGCTATATCGGGAGCAGGTCGTGACAGAGTGGAACTTGAGACGGAACGAAACCGCAATACTTTTTTATCGAATATTTAAAGAAATATGTCTTCAATAAGCAGGTTTATTTTTCTATGTACGTAAGATAACGAATGATGATCTTAATGGCACATTTTCTTAGCTATTTACGAAAGAAAGCGGCAGTAAGTGGTATCTTGTATGGGAAATTATGGGATTCATGGGCAAAACTCATACCGCAACCGATAAGTGTCTTACGCGTGAAACAAAAACAAATATTTGAACGACGTTCGCACGCAATCCAACAATAACGAATAACGATGTCAATTTACCAGCTTTTTTTCTCATAAAGTAATGATTTAGAATATTTTTACGTAACGAGCTATGTACATAACAAACTGTAGGCCATTAAATAAATTTAAAATAAACATACTTCAATGAACATTTATTTAACCCTTTAGTTCATATTCAATTTCGTTTAATACAAAATTTACTGTAATCGTTTTTTTGGGACAGCTTTTTTCATTTATTTTGATTAAATCAGCATTGTACGAACTTCATAAATAACATCATTGTTGTCTATTGTGTTGCAACTATTTGTACACGGCTGTGATTCTTTTTACCTTTTCAACCCTAGCGCGTTATTTAATTCAACATCCGCTCTTCATCTATTATCGCACACACCTTCCTTTTGACATGAATCAAAAGCTTTTATTAGCGGAGCGATAGCATCTACCGCGCTCAATGTGACGCTAGCACCCAAACATTCACGAGAACCGAGCAACATCAATAACGCCCCACACTTACTTTTTGTGAAGAATCTGAAATTACATACGTCAACGCATTCAATGGGGCATTTAAAAGCATTCCTGTTTCGCCCCACGTGTTAGTCGCCACTCTCTTATTTTTAGCTCTACCTTGACAGATGCAAGCACCGGTGCCAATGTTCGCATGAAAAAAAATTAAAGGTCGGACTCCGCTAAACCCATTTTCCAGTTGTCGGATTTCTGCATTAGGAACTCGTTAATCCTCAATTACAAAACGTTCCCACATCCGCCACGTCACTTATACTCTGTTCGCGGTTATATCTTTTATACCCAGTTGATACACTGGAAGCGATTTAATATTCTGTTAGAACGTTAAAGCAACGTCTCGAGTTAACGTGAAAGATGTTCAAGTCTTCGACGCAACTAACTTTAATATATTTTAATGTTCTGTTTTAGAAGTTGCTTGAAGTTGGAAAGTTTGTATGAAAAGCGAACAATGCTTTTAGTCGTAATAAATGAAAAAAGGGAAACGTTAAAAATGTGTTTGAAAATGGAGGTGCTGTGTTTCAGAGTTAGACGGTCGACAACGAAATCTGTCAGCGGGCGACAGCGGGTGTCGCGGTGTCGCGTACTCGTGTCAATCTGTCGAGCTAATTTACGAGAAAGCCGGTGACTCGACAGACGACACGCGGGTATTTTCAGAACGCAATACGTTTTCGATTGCCCCCATCAGTTACGATGTTTTTGTCGAGATTCTAGCGGTGCTTCGACGATTTTAAAATTTGTAGCCGATGATAGATAACATTGGAATAGAATATCGTTAATCGTTTTCGGGAAGTTCAGAGTGCGAGGTCTTGGTATTTCCCATTTCTTGTCGAACCGTTATTTTTATAGCCGTGTTTGTTGGATCGGTATTTAACACATAACGATGCTGATTTTCTTATCTTTGATTATAGATTTTTATCAGGTCACCTACTAGTTTCAATAGCATAAATCGTGATTCCGTCGTCCATTCAGACTGAATATGTTCTATCTGATTCCTGAACGCACCTGCCTCTCTCGTTCCCACGTAACAAAGTGCATGCATTCTTAAAATATATTCGTTTCTCGCATGTGGCGCCCAGTTCACGATAGACTATCTGACTTCACTTTATCAAAACATTTTAGGAAATATTTCTATCTATAATCCTTTTGGGTGAATAAGTATAGGAATCTAAAGGACAAGGGAAATAAATGCTTTTTGTATTAACGCCTTCCAAAAATAACTACACAAAGTACGTCCACTTAATCCTTTCAGAAAGCCTTACAAGAACAAAAAATGAACCTGAAGATATCGCTTGGCGACTGTGAAACATACGTTTTTACGACTTCGTTTCGAATAACAGTCCATCAAGTGTCATATTTTAGCGCACAAATTGCCCTTACCCTATTGGCGCAGTTATATTTGCGAAGTAAATGGTTCCCGAGGGATTGTTCGTCAAGATTAGGCTCGGGACACTGTGATCGTTATTTTAAATCACGCCACTCGATTGTGTAATAACATTTCCACTCGGACGGTTAACGATATTTCTCCGATAAATATTTTTATGAAACAGCAATAAATGATTTACGGCCGTTTAACTGACAATGATATTGGCTACAAAGGAATCGTTTAATCCGTTTCGTGCGGACTTTATTCATTTTTTTTTATAACCAACGTCGAATTTACTTTCGTATTAACCGTTATTATCGTCTCAGCACTTTTATGAAACGACACCCAGATCTTTTATTGCATTTGATTCTTTAGAGGTTTTCATATTTTATTATACGTATAATTCATTATTCAATATTCATATTTTATTATGCGACTTGGCTTTTCAAATTTCTCTTATTAATAGTTTCCCTAGTACATACTTTATTATTACATACACAGAAAAAGTAAAATGTCACTCCAATCATAGTATGTAGAATCCTTTGTTCAGCATTTTCTTGTGTCAACGTTTACTATACTGATATTCTTTACACGGTTTCAAAGGCTAAAGATAAGTATTCAATTTCAGTGGATCATCTCTTTGTTTATCTTCGCATCGGATAGTTCGCGCCAGCCAGCGGGGCGGCGTCTCGTAAACTTTTATCGGCGTCACATGTGACGATAATAATGTCAACTCGATTTGTCGAAGGATTGTTTAGATTTTCTCTCCTATTGTTTGCATAGGATTGATTTCTGTCAGCAGATGTTGTGTGAAAATAGATGGTCGTATTTTGCTGAGTCAATATCTAGTTTGTAAATACTAAGTCACCGGTATAATATTGTCTATCTACAAGTTTTCAGTAGCCAAACAGTTAGTTATAGTTACTGATCTAAAAACAAAAACATCTCTACTATTTGATTTTGGAAATGTAGAATAATCTGAATGAACTTTTAAATATTCAATTCAAAATTTTACCTATTCAAAGGCTTAAAAACATTCTTTCCCAACCTGTACCAACAATGGGAAAGTATTTCAAATGTACACAGTACAAACTATTCGGCTGGTACAATGCACATCTGAACAAAACCGGAGCGACGCGCGCTCCGAAGCGAATCATTTGATTACAAACAAATCAAGACAATGGTTTCAGATGTCGAGGCGCGGCGCGGTCGCTGCACAATACTATGAGATGCGTGATGGATTTACCATCAGATAACAGTTTTGAGGATTATAGTAATTCCTATTAAAGAGGAGAACCAGCTTTAATTTGTTCTGTTACTATTCAAATAAACTTATAATCCAATAAGAGCTGTTTTGTCCGAAGCTGAGTGGATTTGTATAAAAGCTCTATGGAACAAAACCTTTAAGTATATGTTAAAATATATATTTGGAGAATTAGTATTCGTACCTAAATGTCGGAGGTATGAGGCAACAAATATTAAAAATAAAGAAATGAATATGCTTCGACTAAAGAACTGCCTTTTATGGACTCTAGTGAAGAAATAATATTTCTACATAGAATAGAAGTACATTACTTTTGTTCTGAGTTAAGAAAACAGTTTGCATTTGAAACGTTGAGTACTCGTATGGAGCACTATCTCAAACGCATAGCTTTATGAGGCGCGCAATAATACATAATGTTAAAGATAAAAATGTTACTATAGAGACTGGAGAGAAACAGAACATTGACGGTTATTTTTTATTTCATTTACTACTACAATAATACTTACTTAATTGTTTCGAAAAAATACTCATTTAGGTAGTAATTTCTATTTATTTGTGATTAGAGGCTTTATTGGCACTTGAAATTTTTCCTTACCTTTTATTTTGATTTCTCGCGTTTACTACTTGTAAACAATTCGAACTACTAGCCCATTATCTTCTCTTAAATATCAAACCGCTGAGTCGTGAAAGCTAAACAAACTTTCACGTTTAATAATATTAGATGAGATTTATTTGATTTGAGTACGTTGTTAAGTGAATATAGTTTATTTTATCTCGCAACATCTCATTCGAAATGTGGTAACTCTACTCAGGTATGCCGACGGTGGACACCTGTACACTATTTTTATTTAATTTTGACAACGGACTTTGAACTTAAATCCTAGTAATTAAGGTGTGTTTTCGGTTAGCTAGAGTTTATATAGTTTCGATTTCAATATGGGATTAACAATGAAGCTTTGTGCTTGCTTGGTGTTTGTCGTCACGGCAAGTATTAGGATAGTGCGTTTAATATTATTTGTTGTGATATGTTTGAGGAATGCTGTTGACTCGATGACTATTGTAATGCCACTAATGTTGACACATACGGTGTAAATCATTTATGACTGGATTGTGACTGTGAAAAAAGGAATTTAAGGGTTTGAAAGAGTATGTATAACAATGAGTGTCAAAGGTGTGTTTATACACCAAGCTAATAACATTTTTTCCAATATATCCAATAGGTTTCTTATAATAATAGTTATAATAGCTCGTATTTTAGTCACAGTCGTACGTTTACGTAAGTGTCATATCGATCTTCATCAAGTGTCGCAACTTCGGGTTCACTAACGTCTTCAGATTGTGGACTTTATATAAAGTTTCAAAGTCAATACCGCTGTAACGAAAAGACTTTTCAACTGAAACGTTTAATTTCCTTTCACTTACGAATGGCAGGTATTTTTCAATGTGCACCGCCACTCGGCCAGTCGACGCCGGAAGAGCGATAACAGCTGCCGAAGGCTGACGCGACTTCCTCTTACTAGCTGAGTGTACGGTTCGTTTCTTTTATACAAAAAAAAACTTCGAGAAACGTGTTCGAAAGAAATAAAACCATTGTTATATTGAAAATATACCAAAACTTTCAATGTATTGAGTACAGACCCTTTTTTGTTGTATTAGGGTACAATGTTTATAGTAGTATACAAACTTATATCTTATACATTAGACGGAATATCTATAAAAGTTTTAATTAATATCTGAAGAGTAAAGAGTCTCGTGAATATTTAATGTCCCTACGTAATTCAGAGACTTTACCGGCATTAACGCAAAAGATCAACCGCTTTCAACTGCACCTACATCACCAATCCGACTCAATGTGATTCTATTACATACTTTGATCTGAGTGAGTTTAGCTCAAACAACAATTCATTTAGCAGCCGCCAGGGGATGATATTTTAACGCTCCCAAGACATATTAATCATCGTTAAGTCCGATAAATTATTCACTTTACTTTGATGTACCCTTTTCAGGTCAGACAGTCTTTTGGGAAAACGTGGATCCAAGATTTTAGGCTTTCTTCAAATATTCATTACATATTCGCTTGAAACTTTACAAGACTTGGCTGAAAAATGTTTTTAAAAGATTAACAAGTGTGTTGCCTTAAATCTTTGATAAGAGACAGTTTTCGTCTGATGAAAATAAAATATTTGTGCTACGTTGCATAGAAGACATTAAATGATTAAACTTTGTTTCCATAAATCTACGAAACAATTTTACTAACTGATAACTGAACTGATACTGACATAAAATTCAGCGTTAAGATTCAACTCACATAACATTTTAAACGCTAAAGCAAATATAAAATCAGCTGATTCGGTTCCGGGTATGTCGATCGGAAAATGAAAGTTAAATGAGTCATCAATAGCAATGCGACATTCGCCAATCAGGTTAATGGAATGGGCGAGTGAATAATAAAATCATCCAAGCCATGTAACCCGAGCCGCCGACCACCGGCTCGCCCTGTCGCCTGTCGCGTACATCGTAAACGCCACCTACTCGTATATCACTATTTGCGAATGTATTCTTCAATTTGGGATACCTGGAGTTCTCTTTTTTCTTTAAGAACTTTTGGAGAATTAGAACTTTCTTAGAATTATAATAAGAATCAATATTAATAATCAATATATTTACTTCCGAGAGATTTCCATATCACCTTCTTAAAAATTTAGTTGATTCAAGTGAAAGTGAAATCACAATTATTATCCAATTTATTTTGAAACGTAAGCAAGATTTTTAAATACTTCTTCGTAAATTTAATTCCTTAAATCAGTACTTGAAGTAATACCTTAAATAGTAGGTAATATATTTGTTTGTTCAAAATAATCACGATAGAGCAGAAATTTTACACAATTCAGTTCCAGTTAAAAGTTTTAAGGATTGTGAAGATTTATCAAAGTATCTATGTTCATAAATATTTGCACAATTAGTCATACAATAGCCATAGTGAGCGAGTTAGCGACAACTTCGGAACTACAAACTGGTCCAGCAATAATGCTAATGGCCCCAGCGTTGTCTGTAACACAATTATCTCAACTGCTCGCCGTGATGAGTGCCTTGGCATTCTGCAGCTAATCGTCTTAAAGGATTCTAAAATTTTCTTTAATCTTTCATAATCCTTGTGTTTTATACAAATATTCGTGGTTAAATTTTTTTATCCACCCCTTCTCACAAAGATTTTTATGCATATAAAGTTACTGATTGTACTCAATGCTTATTGCACGCGATGTTAAATGTTTTGTAGTGAAGGTTTTCTTAAGGAAATCATGGAATTATCTAATAAAGATAGTATTAATTGTTCGATCATAATTGTATGTAAACAATCCATGACATTGATTTTATTTACTTTGAGAACATTAGAGAATAACTTTCGTTATCAATTACCTTTATGAAACAATTACTTTCATAAATTATACACGCATCGCATCAATATTCAAGAACTTCTACTTATATCTCCCCGAAACTTAACATTCACTTTGTGTACAGCCAGCCTAAACCCTTCTAAAGCCACATCGAAAACACTAAATACGCAAACTAACCCATTATAAATTCAATTAAGGGCGTAAGACGCAGACAATTTGAGACGGTGCGAGGGGCTTGAGGCGAGCGGGGGAGGGGGATAAACATATTGCGGGCCACTTGGGTCTAAGTCAAGTAATACCTTCCGCTGGCCCTTTATAGCGAGAACAATATCACCACGAACAATGCGGACTGAAGACTAGTGTGATACTGAGGAAACTTGGCCTAGTGGACGAGAAAATGGAAAACCTAAATATATTGCACATAAGAGAAATGTTCCAGATTTTGTTAAAAATAAAGTGAATAGAACTTCCAAGTGAATTTTTAATAACATTTGAGAAAGAAATGCTGAAATAACAATACACCCACATAAAACAAACGTAAAAAGATGTTAAAAGATCGCAGACGATATAACGTAGGAATTGCCGTACCAAATTACTTTCGCCAAGTTAACTCATATCGTGTATGAAGGAAATATATTTTATAGCTGTGTTTCCGAAAGAAAAGTAATACTGAAGTGTAACAATACCGGCCGTTGTGTAATTCGGAACTTCGTCCATTCCATTCGGTTATTAGATATCTAATTTTCTTTACGAGAGTTTGGCTCACTTCCACGGCGTACGTAGCAGGCGCCTGGGTATGTCTCGTGCCTTCATTTGCTTAAATATTTTTCGTCTCGGTCGTTCTTGCTGATTTTTAATCACAAATTGCGTTGCAAAAGATTTTTATTCAATATTTTTATTAGGTATATTTGCGTTTATTTCGATTTTTTAAATAAACGAATGATGATTATTTAAACTAAATGTCTTGTATTTTACTATTTTTTACGATACGAAATATTGTTATCATTAACGATTGACAGCATATGGATTTTTTTCGTTTTCTATCAACCAATTTTAATTTAATTAACGTGTTTCATGTTTCAAATTTAAATCAAACTCCGGCAAATTTTCAACAGTCCCTTACTGGAAAGGGAACATACATCTCATTTCACCTTCATCCGGTCTTGTTATTGAAGCGGACCTCTTGCTTGACGAGATATTCTCCGACGACCTTCATTAAGACATGAAATGCTGAAATTATTTGAAATTTTACACTCCTAAACTTAAGTAATACTAAATAGATTATTTCCTTCAAACATTACTCATAAAATATGTAAATAAAACATTACAATCAAATTATATTAGGCGGCTCGTAAAAAACTCATTCTGTTATTTTCAAGATATTCGGCAAAAGAATTCCTAATACTGGAGATTGCGTGCAGAGCTTTTCGGACTTTTCTCATAATGTCTGAAGTGAAATCATTTTGCACCGTGTAATTTTCATCAGGTCGGGTCCAATTTTCTGACCGTTTTTGAACGAAACTGGAAAAGGGTCGCTTTGTAATTTGTGGAAGGAAATTTGTAACAATGAAGGTTCTTTTATCTCAGGTACTCGCATAATAGGTCAATCAGGAGCATTAATTTTATGAACATGTTTAAATATAATCTGTTCATTAAATAATTTTCAATTAATGATGAAATAGTTGGGTATTAAAGTATAAAATTAAAAAGTTGAATACTTATGCAGAATTTTAGAAAAACGATATAATTTTCATACCCATGTTTTGCCTGTATGATAAGTCAAAAAACTTTGTCTATTTATTTACCAAAGCCACTGCTACACATACAACGCCTTTAGATTTTTAGATATCAATGTTTTAATCCATCATACATTTAATTTACTATTAAAAACAAAAGTACTTGATGCAATTACTCAGGAGCTCGTCAGCTCCTCAAACTCGTTCCTCGCACTTTCAATCTTTCAGCGGGCAATCCGTTTATTATTAGACACGTATTCTGAGAACGGCATCCATCTGATAGTCTTTTGTACTGCACATGGCTTTATAATCATTTTTATGTATGATTTCTATTTGGCCTGGCATTTATGAACTAAGTTAGTAAAGATTTACTTGTTTATTGTAACGACTTAATGGATTAAGTGTTAAAAATATCGTAATAAAAGTTTGTATCTATTATGTTTAAAATCGTGGACACTGTATACGCTCCAAGCGTAACATAATTATGTTTTATTGTATCTTCTGTAAGTCCTATTTTAATACCAAAATTGTTTCAGTTCAGACTTAATTTTCCAATTATTTAACCGTGAAATCTATTCAATGAAACGATAAAGTTAAAAATTCTTAGCCAAAAAAAACATAACATGAATGGCATCAAGTTCGCACAATAGGTACTTACTATAACCAATACTACATTAATTAATACACAGTAATTCTTATGTTTTATGACATTTCAGCACATATTCAATTAATATTTACTAAGCAAGATGTCAATGAAAAATCCCGTTTGCATTCGACGTGCGGAAATACCATTACCGCAAGTCTGCACCGGACAGTAAACTGACATAATTTACTGCCCAACAGTTCCACGTACATTGTAGCTCCTAATTCGGTGAGTTAATAGTATCGTTGCAAAGATGGCGTTAGGACATGAAGGCTTATGCGGCTACTGTAGCCCCAATCTTAATATACGTCGCGGCTTGAAGTGTTGTATGGAATTAGTGACAGCGAGTTCCTACTATTACTTCAGTTAGATTGGGTATAATTATCGCTATTGCTTTTCAGTACTTAAGAAAGAGTCAAGTCAGAAAATCACAAAATCAATTGTCAAGAATAAACATAAACTATGATAGGTGTTGGTTTCACTTAGTTATCCCTGTATTAATGTATTGTGCAATGACAATGATGAATGATTAGATTAGTTATTAGAATTTACATAGAGTATGCTTTATTCGCCGGAGAAACACGGTATTAATGGAGTTGTAGTATTGTGTGAGATATTTGTGTATTTGTGTCTGTGTGTTTGTTGATTTACATTTGTAAAAGGAGTTCCATAACACTCAAACAGCATTGATTATGAAATAATTTACAAAGGTTACAGAGTTTACGCGATATTATCATTGAAATTGCAGGTGTTACGCCACGAAATAAAACAGTCTCATAACAATAAATTGCTAGGATATTTGATATTTGTAACATTAAATTATTATAAGCCTGATTTAAGTAACAATATTTTGATACAGAAATAAGGTTTCATTCGGTGTTAAGTATTTTAATCGGATTAAGTGTTATAATCATTAATTTAGCTTACAGTCTCCGCTGGCAGTGGGGCGGACGGGACAGACAAGGCATTGTAGTAGGCGGCTAAGTCCACGTCTTAGCGGCTTAGAAATTGAACAGCGCTTAAAACCATCGCTTAAGATGCTAAATGGGGCTAAGTGAATGTATTATGGGGGTGGATTTTGTTTGAAAATCTAATATATTTTATGCCTTTCGCTGGACAGCATAAAATATAATGATATACAAAATTTATGTATACTGTTAAAGGCAGTCCAGAAGGAAATTATAATGCAACCACTGTTCATTATACATGTCTCTATTCCAGTGCTCCTTACAATGATAACCATATATCGCCATATCCTCTATCTCGACATCAACAACCGTCACTAGGCAACCACCGAATCGTGTATTCCAAATAGTTCCGCTAACAATACATAATGAATATAATTTCGAATAACAGTCAATATATCAATGTTTTTATTTAATATTAAATTGGGGTCTTTCTATATAAACTACAAATACCAACCCCAATATTTCATGGTATTTACGAAACATTTAATTACGTTTCATCCTATCGATTGTTATTTTTAATACTACCTACATTCTTTAATTAATAGCTCAAAAGATAATAACATGTTGCGTTGAAACAAAAATTTGTTTACAAAGACTTTAAAAAATGGTATGAAATTATGGAAAAGCGGCGTATCATTGAGGCCTGTAATTACTGTGGGCGGTTATTAAGAGCATGAGGCATGGGGCAAGGAGTGCTGGTAAGTCCGTCGATTTCAACGCAATCGTATTAAGATATCCGTCGCTCGACACGCCTATTAGTTTTAAGTTTGAAGACGAAAGCGGTAAAAATGCATTATTTTTAAGGGCGTTGCCAAACATGTAGATTATATGTACGATGTAAGTTTACGAACATTGAAATTTATTGTGGAATTGTAAAGCCTTATTTGAGTGAAGAAGAGCTAAGGGAATAAAAATAAATGAATTAAGTCGTCAATGACACGTACTGCCACAACAAACGTTTAACTTCCATCTAGAATAAGCTAAAACCGCTAATGCGTGTTATATAGTTAGACCTATAATAGCTTTTTATAATAACATTTTAACTGTGTTAATACCACTAATAAATACAGCACATACTCTGTGTCGCATTGTTCAGCAAAACTGACTATATGTAATTTCATTTATCTATAGAACTTAAGCATAAATCGCTAAAACCTATGACTTGGGCACTACGTAACGAGCGGTCGCTTATTTACTTTATCAATATCTATCATTACTCCTACTGACTGAAGTGTTGTTGCCATAAAACTTTCATTGTTAACCGGAGATCGAGATAGCAGATGTTGAAGAGTAAGTGTTGCGCCACGAGAAAGTTCTGTACTGGCCATACTGCATTCTGTATTGTTGAAGGAAATAAGTATTGTTCAAATCTGAGTATCGAATTCGGTTTTACGCAAGTAATATATTGAGCGGCTTAGTATATTATAGTTCTCTAATACAAATATAAATATATGTGAATATTTATCTAATTGATGGTGAAAACCCCATAAACATCATTTGTGTAGCTAAGGGTTCATTCAAGTGCTAAGTAACGCAGTTTGGGGGGAGGGGAGGGTCTTGTAAAACGTTACGGTGCGTTATAGGGTCGGGAGGGGGTATAACGACAACGCGTTACGTAACGACATAAATGTGATTTTTAGATGCAAATGGTCTCGAAGATTATTTTAGTGACCATTTCACCTAAAATTTTTGGTAAAATGTTACTTAACGTCTAGGGGGAGGGGTACAGAACAACGTTACGGTGCGTTACACGTAGGGGAGGGGGTATCTAAAATGTTCAAAAATTGCGTTACGTAATACTTGAACGACCCCTAAGGCATTGATGGGTCAATAGACAGAGTGAGATTATGTTAAAACTGTTTAGAGAACACATTTTAAACCCGCAAATCTAAAAGAAAACTGATATAAACTAAATATTTGTGTACCTTTGGTTGGAAACAAAATGAATAGTCTGTCAATAAGACAGCTTTTTTTTCTCAAATTTGTTGTAATAGAGTTAGCTCATAGGCTCATAATATACTCCACTTAAATCCTACCCAAGTAGCGAAACCAACAATTCTTCACACTTAACATTCTCGGTCTCACAGTACATGTACGTTCGCGATATCTCAAGATCAGCTCGTTGTAAATCATTTGTGGCTCAGGGTTGAGCCGCGGCGCTGACGGGTTAATTAAGGGCCGTTGCGACCGCTGAGATCGGAGATAAGTTTTTGTAAATATCTCGTTTATTGAGCGATCTGAAAGTTATATTGACTGGGTATAATGGTGTTGTTTATTTGAGAAAGGGGGAGGGTTGGAAGGTTGAAGTGGGTGTGAATTCTTTGACATGATGGATATTTTCGAGCCGAGAGGGCCTAGTGGTGCGAACACGTGGATCCTAACCAAAGGTCACAGGCTCAAACCCTGGCTAGCACCGCTGGATTTTCAAGTGCTAAAGTGTTTAAATTCATCTCGAGCTCGGCGGTGAAGAAAAACATCGTGAGGATGTGTCAGAATTTCTTTGCCGGAAAAAATTCTGACACATGTATATCCACCAATCTGCAGTGGAGCAGCGTGGTGGATTAAGCTCCATGCTTTCTCCCTAATAGGAGCAGAGGCCTATGCCCAGCAGTAGGATATGTACAGGCTGTGTTACGTTTTTATGTTATGGATATTTTCAGCGATTTTATTTGTGTATTGAATTGAAATTTTATTTAAGTAACAGTGCATGAATTCAGATAGGTACCTAACCTACTATCCGAATTATATTTAAATACTGTGGCTTTTCGTAATTACGTTCAGAATTTTATCTGATGGTTTTATAATTCAAACAATAGCGAAACTTTAACTTAGACTGTCGCGTACCCATTACTACATACTCTCATTACATAAATGGTATTAATTCAAAAGTTTTCAATTTCTACTATTCATATATATAAAAAAAAACTGATGTTTCCTTAACTGCTACTAATATTTATTAAAAAAGATTATTCTCTCCGTATTTTTATCTCCATTGTTAATTGAATATTTCCAAAAGTATAACGTTCGAAATTTAAGGGAGAGAAAAAATATCAGCGATAATTATTTTCGTCTTGGAAATAATATGAACGAGGCGAGGCCTCCTCAAACCTAATTAAAACCGAAGGTTTTTCGATTCTTCCAAATTAGAACGTAATTGTTTCGGATTATATTATTTCCATCGGAGATAAAGTCGGAGATTTTCTTTTTTTCTTAATCTCAAATACAAAAACAATTTCAAGGGAAAATACAACAGACATGATTACACGATCTAAAATAAATTTTATATTGGAATACTATTGTTTTTCGATATAAGAAATTTCTCTCTATAATCAGTATATAACTAATACTTTTATGCTTTTATTAATAACAATACAGAGTTAATACAAAAACAGAACAATATTTTTATCATACTGCGAACGTTATTACATCACGCAAAGAAAATCTTATCTATTAGTTGTTAAGGAAAAAAACAATATTTTGTTTTTATTTACTAAACGAAACATTACAAATATGCTATTGGCCGTATGTACAGCAACACAATGCGTATTTCTCACATCACACTATCGATTAGGCCATTATGCAGAGGTTGTATGAAACAGGCAGAAATGCCATCCCACAAGAAGGCATAAAATGAATACCATTTAACAACACAACACATAACAATACTATTGTACTGTGAAGCTTAACTGCTTTTAATTAAATGCACTATGCAACAGAACAGGAATTGTGAAATTAACAAAGGTATGAAAATAACATAAAAGTGTTTATGCAAATCGTAAAAGAGCATTAAATTCGCAGACAAGCAAAATGTTCTTATTACGGGCCAAATCCAATTAAACTTGGAATCGTTTGTTCCGACCTGACAAGCTCTCCGGCTCGTCAAAACTACCGCTCGCCGCAGCCTGAAGTGTTGCTGACGTAAAAAACGGCTACTATGAATATTAAACAATACTCGAAATTGAGGCATGAATAAAAATGAATTTTTTTTCGTCAGAATTCGTCTAAAAATGTAAAACTACATAAATAAACCAGCTCTGTTTTACCAGACAGAAGATGTCTTCTAATTTAGAACATGCTCGTAGCACTTAATTTATCGCGGGGTTTTTATTTACTCCGTAATTGTGTTCGTCGAGTTTATCCATTTAAGTAATTCTGTTTTCATTTCTTAAAATTAAATTAACAGTTTGAAAAAAACCATGAACAAGATTTATGGACTCATAAAATCTGCTAGTCTAAGTTATGGTTTTCTTCATGTATATTGTCATATTATAAAGATTTTCTAGTCTTAAAATTTGCTCATCTATTCCATACTCATTCTTTTTTCCATTTCACACGTGTCCTCATCGCCAATATACATATTTCCCCGACTTTATTCTTCTTTACGCGTCGCTCGTGTTCTACGTGCAGCTGCACTGGAAATTGCCTTCAATAATAATTTAATAACACGCCTCGCGGGAGCATGTTTATGTTCTGAGCTGAAAAATGTTTCCTCATATTCATTTCGAACTTACTCCGGTAGTTCTGTACGAGAATATAGGTCATATTTTTGCAAAATGTCTGTGTTTATAGTCAATTGCGAATATCTCGGTTTAGTAGCCGTAAATAAAGTAGAACGGAGACGTCTTTCTTAAGCAATGATGATAGCAATTTCATCTCACAAGAAGTTAAAATGAGAATAAGTTGAAAGAGGGATATTGAATAAGTTTCAATATCTGGGACGATTAAATTTTTTCCTATTGAAAACGTCAAAGTTTCCACTATACTAATTATTTTGTGGGTATTAAATTTTCTGCAAACAGTTTTCGACGACGAAATTGCGACAACTTCTTAATTTTCTAAATATAGTTTAACGCAGTTGGATTGTAGACGTGTTCCGATCAAATGTTTACCAGACAATCCAATTACTCTGCATAATGTGTGTTTGTACATAAAGTAGCGAGTCGCTGAGCAGACGAGCAGACAAGGCGGGCGGCCACTTCGCCGATTGTTTGCCGACATGTGCAAACTCATCAGGTTACACGATGTTGGGGAAGGAAAGGTTTAACTTGGATTTTTTGTTTCACCACTTGCTTAGCAAGATGAACGTGTAATCATTATGAGAGTTACAACCACGGTGGCCACTTGTCTAATAACCACTCACTCACTTGACTAACTCGAAAAATTGTTTCAACATTCCGTACTCAGAAGATGCCAACTGTACCATGACTACGTCGTATGTCCATTTAATAATAAATAAATAAATAATCTTTCTATTATTTTACAGATTTGTATATTTTCAACTGTAATGAAGTAAACTGTTTTTCAAAGTTTTCTCATAATATTATTACGGATATTTTAAAGAAACAATTTAAACCGGCCAACATCAAATTAAAACATGAACGTATATAGTCAGAATAAGATTAAATTGAGAAAGTATAACAATATAAGCAACATTTTAAAGCATTCCGCCATTTAATCATCATTATCGTAAAGATACTCCGCATAAAAGCTTACGATGTTATAAAGTAAGCCAAGGCAGTTTTTAGTTTAAAATAACGTACAATTTTCGTTTAACTGCTCCACCGTATACCGTGACTGTTATTCAGGTGGATGGAGCTGATCGCGTAACAATAAAGCTATTAGGCTGATGGACGCGGCCCACAAATTACTGGCATGTTATTGCTTATTAGTATCGACTTACATGCCACTCTTCTCAACCCTTTTAGTAGTGTCGAGTTGAGGTCACTACGTGTTAGACCTACCTTCGGTTAATGTACAATTAGTGTCGATTTCATCACTTATACTTTTACCTTTTGTCAGATCAGGTTCAGTGAATCTTTATTAATATACAGGTGGATAAAATAAAAGAGGAACTTATTTATATCTCGGTGTTAAAGTGTTTCGTGACTGAATTTACGGCAAGCGTTAATTAGCGCCTAGATATTATTAAAGAAATTTATCGCTAATGTTCTTTATACTTACTACGCTAAAATAATTTATTGATTTTTATTCATCTTTTATTACTTTAATTTAATAACGTTAATGAATGCTTATAACTTTAATTGCTTTAATTAAATACGAAATTTATTTACTAAGGTACTAATTTCATATTTTCTTTTATCTCCGTCGTTCTTTTTTTATTTTCTTCCAACCAAAGACTTATCTAGTAACGAATGTGCGCTCATTACACTTGATAGTTATTGATAATAGATATCATATTCTGATGTAGCATCTCTCGGTGTCATTAATAACCCTCTTCGGGGTGTTCGTAAATTAATTACGAGTCCTCCGTCGCACGTCGTGTTCCTGTGCTCCGGTGATTTATTCCTCTTCATTGTATCAATGTAGTACAAGAGTAAAGACATGCCAAGATAGATGGTAACGCCTGATTGTTGGGCGTCGCTTGATTAATCTGTACATGGGGATCATCTACTACACTATTATGTACGTTTCTTTGTTTGGAGCTAGCTCTTATTAAAGTAACTTAGTTGTAATTTCCTATTTCGTGTAATGCATCTTGTGAAATGGTTTCAGTTTTATTTTCCAGTGTATAATCTTCAACAACAAAGATGAATTAATGAACTTCAATGATACCAATTACAATTCGAATTAATTTCGGCCTACTTCGCAGAAATTTTCATGTGACTAAGGTAAATCTTCTAATCTTTAATGTGTTCTGCTTAACTTTCGATCTTCAACCGTTTTAACAGGTCAAGCCAGCAATTACCAGAGATAGCCTATCTCCTCATTGGCCACTATTTCTCAGAGATAAGCCAGACCTTAATTAGACTGCTTGGCTCGTAGGTGTGAAGATTTCTTATTACCTGTTCGGTCTAAAGTCCTAGACTAATGGATTAGCTATAAAAGCTTTAATTAAAATTGATTATGCGATAATAATAATGCTTGTAGCTGCTTCTTCGGCGCTGAGGGTAATCATATTATTTTATCTTAGTTGGTATAAATTGTGGAAATTGTTCAATATTTTATGTGTTACTTTTTAGATGTTTTAATCAAAAATTATGGTACTTAATGGTAAAATTCTTCTTCTTCCTAGCATTTTTCCCGGACTTAGCCAGGGTCTGCTTTACTCTAGCCTAAGTTTTGACAGGTTACTGATTTTTACGCAGAGCGATTGCCGTCTGACCTC
>DVXP01000689.1:0-18485 GCA_018235645.1 Junonia grisea | reverse complement strand
ACAGTAATGTATTAGGGTGTCAGCATAGCAAATCTGCAATAAAACGCACTCTATCGTAATAGCTATTACCATTGTATGCGTTGGGGGCGTCGATATATAAATCTACATATTAAACCATTAAGTACTTATTTACTATTATTTCAGCAATCTACAAATATAATATTGCCTTACACACGACATTTTATGGTCCATCCGCGCCGCTTTTTGCACCTCTTTGTTTGATACATGTTGCCTTAGACAATTTCTCCGGTCTGAAACGTGTGAAGATCAGACACAAAGCCTAAGTATCTCGTGTATCGTATTTTCCATAAGCGATAAATAAGTATTGTTTTCAACTGCAGGTAAAAGTTAATTAGGTCGGGAACGCGATGCGGGTTATAAATCACAATCAATCTCTGTCAGTTAAGTAATTTCGGCAGGAAAGAGAAAACAGGCTTATCTTTTGCATTTATCGTAACCTGTTTTTTTTTTAAATTAACGTTCCTATGCGTCATGTGGCGATATCGTCTGCTTCTTTAATCGTTTTTAGTTTGCTCGTTAAAAAATTGCGTGATCAATTTTCTATAATTACCTCAAAGTTAATAGGATTTTGAATTCCTTATTGAGATTCTAAAATGATATCGAAATGTTAGTCGTATCATATATTAGGTCGCTGATATACTGATTCAAAATAATGTAACGTAAGGGTGCATTTAGACCAGACGAGCAAATGTTCGCTCTAGCCCCAATTAAACTATTTTAGTACACCTAAATAGGCATCGAGCATTATTTCGTTGTTCTGTATGATTCAATAACATTGCGGAATTCCCTCGAATTCGGAATTTGAGGTGAGTTTGATACAACGCATTCGTAATGTAGTGAAAACTAATCTCAATGAATGTTTTTCAGTTAAGTAGAGATGCTTTTACATGTATACCAGTATGCATGGCGTCCAATAATAAAAAGTTCTTATAAATATGTCTAATATTTTATTCGTTTAATACAAGGGTTATCATACAAACTATTTGAAAATCAAAACAAAGTATTATAATAGTGAAAACATGTTTAACTGCTCGTATGTAAAGCTTTAATCAATCGAATAATGTTTCATATAACAGATACTATAACATGCTATAAATAGGCTATTCCTAATAAAAATTAAAAAAGATGAATGTACGGAAATCATCTACTCCCTTAATAAAATTCATACAACCTGTATGTAGGCGGTTGTACTTTATTTATGTGCCCCACTATCTCCTATATTTCATCGCACGGCGCACGTCTTTCACCTCTCTCCTCTATTTCCTCCCTGGAAAGTGTTATGAAATTCTTTCTTATATTATTTTTAATCTGTTTGGAATTTCAATATAACCTAGATAAAAATAAACGTTATTTATTTTCATGTTTTAATGTTGCTCACGTTTTCTTCTTTAACAAAACTTGGTGTAAAATTTTCACTCCAAATTATATTTGCAAGCATTTTATGTATCAAAATAGTAATGCCAATAACATGTCAGTTGAGTATTTCTGTATAAATTAAATATTATTCTAAATAATTTACGATACAGTAAAAACAATGATTGTATTATATTAAAATGTTTTCGTTATCTTGCAATACTGTCTAATTACTTGCCTTCCTTTTTCTCTAGATAAAGGTTTAGAAAAAAACTAGTATTAATTCGTTATACGCTATATATTATGTATGTATTTATATAGCAATTGTTAAGCATGGTCATTGAAATGACCGATAAAACTGGGACTGTCCCTTTATCAGTCATTATAAATATGTTTATGCTTTATCAGACATTATAAATACATTAACAAATATGTAATTGTAACAACGAATGTATAAAACAAATTCGGTTTCCGCATTTTTTATCTTGGGAAAGCAATTCTTTCATCGTTGCTGATAAAAAGTAATTGGTAATAAGATAAACGAATTAATTAATAATCTCACAATAAAAATGATAAAAAACGTCAATTTCTTTGTATAATCTACCAGTATGAATCATTATTATGAATACGTAAAGTATACAAATTATAAACATTTCACGAAAATTCTGTGAACGGAGGGAGGAGTATGAAATGTGATATCATTAAACCTGGAGGAGGAGTTCACAAATCTAAAGGGGGTTTTTCTAAAAGCCCCTTTTTTAAACATATTCTGACATAACATCACGAATCAATGTACAAAGATGAATCATTTTAAATTATGAAGTCACAACACTCACAAGATATTTCTAAACTGTGTGTGAGTCACTTACAAAATGTACCTTTATCTCTCTTGACACCTATAAATACTGCAGCGAGGATTCAGGACATGATTAAAGGATCATACAACAAAACAATCATGAATAAAATATTTTCATTCTGCATCGCCATCTTTGTGGTTTTGCTTGCAACGCAGACCGTTTCTTGTCAAAATATAGAACCAGAGGGCAATGGTAAGGTTATTCGTATTATTTTATTAATTAAATAAGGTATATTTTAATTACCATACATAACAACATACTTTAAAAAGAGCAGAAATCAATAACGTAACACAGGCTGTACATATCCCACTGCTGGGCATAGGCCTCTTCTCCTATTAGGGAGAAAGTTGTAGAGATTAATCCACCACGCTGCTTCACTGCGGATTTGTGGATATACATGTGTCAGAATTTCTTCCGGCACATGCAGGTTTCCTCACGATGTTTTCCTTCACCGCCGAGCTCGAGATGAATTCAAACACAAATTTAGCACTTGAAAATCCAGCGGTGCTAGCCATCTCGGCTTATGTATGAGGATTCTACACATAGCAATTTCCCAAACACGTAGGAATTTCTATTCATCCAGGTTGTTTTTGTTTTCTTTTAAAGCATAGTGCTTGGTACATTGGTGCTTTAAATGTAAACAACGTTTTTTGTAGAAATAAAAGAAATTACAAAGTTGTCTAAATTATATTATTAGAAAGTGGAGTTCCACGATCAAAAGGCATTTTTTCTTTTTCTTTCTTTCCGTATAAATTCATAAATATCCCTCGTTTAGCATTGAGCCCGAGTTCGTGATTGTTCTTCAAAAATACATTCCGCGGCTACAGAGAAGTAAAGAATCGCTTAACACACATTATTGTACACTTCTCTATACTGATTCACATAACAACAATCTAAATTATTACATAAATAACAAAAAGCGCAGTAATTCTTGTCCTTGATCTATTGGGAAATTACGTTAGAAATAAATATCTATCTATTACATATAAGAATCGCAATATTTACACTTTACAATTTGTTTTAGTTTTTATCCTTTCGAAATGTTTTTCTTTGTTTTGTATTGTGTGTAAAAATATTTTATAAAATTTGATGTATTTTAACCTGACTTCTAATAAACTATTGTAACGAAAGTTTAGTTATTTTAATACACCTATAAAGAAACTTATGAGCGATATCATATTTACATTACATTGATATACATATGTAAAAAATTTTGTACAAAATGAATAGGTTTATTTTTATATTTATTTTCAAATAAAAAGCTTTAAATGAAATATATTCATTTCGGCTTCACGAGCCTCCCAAGTTGATCCATACGATACAGAGAAATAAAAATAGGATAATTATATTCTGATATCAGTAACGCATTCCCATCTCTCGAGGATCAGATATAAGACGCACCTCACGTCCCGCGGGGTGGTCCACGTTACAAACACTAATAACCTACCCTGCACGAACTGACTGACAGTTGGTACTTTATGTACCATATTTTATGTAGAGAGTGATTTATTGTTTTGCATAAATTATGAAAAAAAATATATATTAAAAATGTATCATACATTTTTCCCAATGTATTTTGACGAAATTTGACGACCTCCGTGGCGCAGCGGTCAAAACGCCTGTCTGCGAAGTGGAGGCCCTGGGTTTGATCCCCGGCTAGGTCATGATGGAAAACTATCTTTTCCTGATTGGCCCGGGTCTTGGAAGTTTATCTATATATGTATCTATTATAAATATAGTATCGTTGAGTTAGTATCCCATAACACAAATCTCGAACTTACTTTGTGGCTAGCTCAATCTGTGTGATTTTTCCGTATATATTTATAAATCTCTATCCCTATGTGCAAGATCCCAATGCGAATTGTCTCGTCATTAAAATACATATATTTATTTAATTTCCTGTAGATCTGTGCACATTTTATTACAGATTAAGAAAGTTAATTTCGATATATCTACTATTGACAATAAAATTATAAAATAAATGTCAGTTACGCGCATCACGTTTCATACGAGCCTAATATACTAATATGTAAGCAGCAGTACTTCTAGAGGAGATTAAAGGAAGAATGCATACCGTGTGAACAATGCACCGAGCCGGCAGTTATCGCGGCCCGCGGAGCCTCATTACGGAGCGCGGGATCCGTGCATTGCGATCAAAACTTCGCTAATACTTTTATTTCCATAATTAACTTTATTCCTCCGCCTCGTTTGCGCACTGAGATGCGCCGCCGTCTCCACTCCTCGTACAAACAAAGCTAATTTCATCTCGCAGGAAGACACTTAGATGCGGCGGATCTTAAATTGAAATAGCTATTCCGCTTTTATTAAAACGATATAACGTGCAACGTTAAGTATTTAAATTAACAAAATTATGTCGTACTAAAACTTTGCTCTGAAGTTTTCGCCAACTGAACCAACTCAGTTGGTAGCGCCGACTCATTCTCCTATAATGCTTGAAATGTAGCTATTGTGACGTAAAAGCATAATTTAATTTTTCTAATACCTGTTCGACGTTGCAAAATACAATACTGTTCTTCTGTTAATACTGTTCTTAAAGTCTCTCACAATCCGCCGAGCAGTAGTCCCTACCCGCAGTTCGCTCGCACGCCACTGCACTCCACATTTATTTGAAACGCGAGCTGTTCGGGTTCCTGTCACAATAAATAACAACTTGTTAACAATGAAATATTATAAAGCTATTGTTACTTTTCAAATCCACAACGCTGTATTTTCTCCGTACAATATAGAAAAGTTTTCCAGCGGAATCCTCTTCATTACTTATTTAGTTCGAGCGCTCGTCTCGGCCGCGGGTGATAAAAAGTGAGCAAGGTTTAATTAAGAAGTTATGTATATGAGGGAATACTAATAACCCTTTTCTAATCAAAGTTATTACAATGCCGACCGCCCGCCGCGCGACGTGCGCCGCGGCCGTAATGACCGTGAACACTTGATTGTAATTAAAGCTCATTGGGGATCATTACAAGCTATTGTTATTGATTAACGATGCGTTTATTCAATAACCAAATTGAAAACGATCTCGAGGCGGAGAATACCTGTTCCGAAACCGTGACACCTTTGTTCTTTTATACGTATTGTTATCGAGATTAAAAGTGTGCTGATAGAATTATACCGTCAAGTTGTTTTCGCTTTTCACCTTTTTCTAATAGATTCGTAAACGTCTTAAGTTTTTTAATCAAAATGCGGGGACCGTCCCTTGATTCTTAAGATCTGGCCATTAGCATGACAATCGTCGCGCGCGTTGACAAGCGTCACTTACACCTGCCTCCTGCAACACTGCCGACTCTTTAACACTCCGGCCATTGCAAAATATTTTTTATACTAACGTAATAAGGAACAAGTTGGTTTGTTTATTCTCAAGCGTGATGAATGTGTCGAACACAGGCACGCTGCGATCTTAAGACGTGTACATTTAAATCGAAAATCACATCGGCTAAAGGAAAAAATACTTCCATTAGTATGTCTTGGTCGCATGATTCATTCTCGACTTTTTGTCCTTGAAAATTTTCCAATTCATACCAGTAATTCGTTATTTAATAAAGGATATAGCGTAATCCAATTTAAACGTACGAAGAGACGTCTCCATTTAAATACGCAAATATTGTCCTACGAATGTGACGCGTCACGCAATTAAAGCTAAAACTGGAATCATACATAGCGTCGAAGTCGAATGGGTACGCTTGTCAGACGCAGGGCTTTCATTTGCGTTGGTATCGGAGCGATCCCGCATTGTCATGGTAATGCCTCCCACCCACGTGATATGACACCAATGATATCACGCCTCTCGAGATCTCATCAGGGAATGTCACGTCAGGTGCAGTTTGCGCCGAGTCGTCATCGGTGTTGCCAGATAAAGCGCCAAAAGGGTCCCTTATCGAGCGGCTATCATATTTTATCCGCTGGCTACAGGTCCGATTCGGCTATACACTTTTTCCGAACATATAAGAAACAAAACTGTTGCATTTAAATAGATATTTACAATTTCTGTTTGAAATGATTGTTAATAAATAGATAGTAGGGATTTATTAAAATTTAAAGTTTACCTCCTTACGTACACCTAACCACGGGTAAGGATGCCAAGGGACATTTTTGTTTTTCTTGTGTCCATCTTTGAGTCATGATGGGACTATCTCAGGGCTACACATGCGATAGGGCTATCAAATAATCTGGCAACCCTGGTCGTCATCGGAGCGCGTAATGCGCGGGGCGGACCGGCGCCCACGCAGCGGTGACTTGACAGCGACACGATTTGTTTTGTCCTGTTGCAATATTTGAATTAATTGTTCCGTGTCACTGTCGTTATTACATTTGTCTTGATCGAACTAATATGGTATGATACGTCATTAAATATTTATTTATTACTATTGTAGTATTTAAGCGATCAAGTTTTACGTTATTTATTTCATTGTAGCTATAAAATAAGTAGTTTAGTTTATAACTGTTTTTTTCTTTTACTGAGTTTTAAATATGGTCACAAAATGGTATATCCGCTTAAGTCTAGCCGGCTGTAAGCTTTTGATTGTACGGGTTGCATCTTTATGGGTTTCGATTATTACAGTTTTCTTGCATAGACGTAAAAAATAATTCAAAATCAAAGTTATACCTATCTCCCAGACGTAAATCTACCGTAATATGTATATTAAGTTATTAGTAGTAGGCATTGTTGGGTTAAAAAAAAAGTTAAAAATATAGTCGCATATCTTTAGGTACACATTTTATCTAAATTGATACGCCAAGAAAATGTTAAGCAGTTTGTATAAGCATTTGATTGTCCTTATTTGTTCTGATACAATATTGAAAGCAACAATAAATTATTCCACGAAGCAATAAGTCTATACTAAAAGACATTTTCGACTTACGATTGAATTAGTCGATTATTTCGGTACAGACGGTTTGGCACTGAAAACATTATGTTCTAGTACCCGTTTAACTGGCTTGACATTATGAATTTACGAAATAGGCAGAACGTGCGTAGCCCACGCAAGGCCTCGACTGTGTCGACCTTTATAAGGATATGAGTTGTATCGACAAATCAGTGGAATTATTGGGCGGATTGAGCATGTGTACTGCTGTGCTAAGCGCAAAAGCGGTATCTCAGTAACAGCTAGTTCCGAGGTAGTTGACTGTTGAAGTTTTGTAAACGTTATCGTTTCTTTACAATACTTATACTTTTTTCAAATATTGATATACGATTAATATTCCGAGGTAAAATTGGGATATCTTAAGGGTTTTTCTACACTTTAAAAATAAAATACTAGTTTAAATTTTAGATCATTAAATACGTATTTTTCTAAACTATCCGATAGCACAAAAATCCCATTTTCGAGATACCGCTTTTGCGCTAAGCGCGGCAGTACAGTGCTGAGTGGCCGCTCGTGTGCGGGCCCCGGCTACTCAATCATTCAGCGAGACTGCATCATGCATGCGACCACTACACGGCCATGCATTGATAAATACGTGCGTGTCGCGCCGTACAGGGGAATACACTAAGGCTCGCGTCAGACGACGAGCGTTGGCGAGTAGCGAATGATGTAAATAGTGCTTAACTTGGTCCAACCAGCTTGAAATAAGTATAGGTATTTATGCCTATTTATACTTTCTAAATTTATTTTATGTTATATCGCTGTAACTGTCCCTAGGTCTTAATTCCCATTGATTAGAACGCTCTGACACCCTTAATTTAAACGACTTGCAAATAAATTGCATTCAAATTTACCATTCTGTCTAACGACTAGAAATTCTCCATATACCCTTCTTTAAGGCTAAGACAAGTAACTTGCAATCATTACAGCCACAGTCGTGTAATTTAATTGAATGTCTTAACATTGTGTTAGTGTCGTTCAACACGACGCGAGACGCTGATTTACGTCGCCACGGCTGACCCGCGTAGGATTCGAGTTTTATTAATACCATTTAAATTTATTCAAACTAAACTCAACATTACAAGTTCCCTCTGAATGAATTTGAATATCTCACGAGATACACCGTTGTAATTGATTATTTGGATCGGCGTAATTGAATGAAAGCGGCTTAATTGTGAGATTAACTCGGTACCCGTTTCAGTGGAGATATACATCATTATAATTCGATAATATAATGACGGTCATATATTAGAGGTTATTCTGATCTCACCTTCGATCTTCATAATATATTTAAATTGAAATTTATGGGAGAACGTTTACACAACTTTCTGTGGCGCGGTGTTTAAAATTGAATAAAAAGATTTGTTTATCTTCAATTACATTACTAATGGGTTGTAATGGTATATGTTTGACACTACCAGAAAATGTCTCTTTTACCTACTATTAAGATGAACAAGTGATACGAAGCTTGAACCGCTACGCAACACCACTACAGGTTGGCAGATATGTATACCTAATATTTCTTTCTCTTAATATTTATATCGACTTCCTTATCATGATATCCTCCTTCCTGCTTCTAAATATATTCCGAACAGTTCAACACTTGAGTATCATACTTGATGATTTAATGATTTATGATCGAGTATATTACTGGAGTAGTGTTACAGCCCGTACTTCGCATATGATATTTCGCATTTTCAATGTACATATCTCATTGGGTCACCATAATCGACAAAATTTCATTTCATCCGTCTTTTCGTAGTCTTTGTCGTTCATCAATAATCCCATATCAAAGGAAATATCATACTTTTATACGTAAGCACTCAGACAGTGCGCCTCTGGGTTTGGTATTGATGTTTCAGTCGCCGTGAGATGCGGGCCATTATCTCGCAAGGTTTGTCTTCGCACCCGCTCATTACGTCAGCAAATATCTTCAGATTCTCATGTAATTCTCCCTTTTTGAAGTTGCGTAAAAATCACTTAGTAAACGTTGCTTAAATTAGTGATTCAAACGAGATCATTTAGTTTTATTCTCGTCCAATAAAGTTCTTATATCAACGTAAGAGTCGTAATGTTTTAAGAAAATCGTGTCAATACACGATCGATCGAAGCGAGACTTTGTGAGTTCGGTAACAAATAAGATTCGATTTCTAAAGAAATTGAGTACCTATAACCTAAGGGACTAAATCAGCTAAAATAATTTCAAAACATACTACTGAAAGTAGAAATTACGTAACAGTTACCTCATGCAAAAACAAGTAATTTAATCATTAAGAGACAATTAGACAGCGACAGAAACGTAGCTAGCGTGTCTGCTAAAACAAAAGCTCAACCAGTTAGGAACTGCACTTTAAACAAAATAAAAGGAGCGTGTCACTTGTCCAGCTCGTGTGGCGCGTCACGATGCGTGACACGCCCTGACCGCGGAATGTAGCAGCGATTTACTCTCACTGCGCGTTACAGAATCACAACAAATATACAAACGCCATTCAATGCATATCAGCTTTACTTTGTTGCTATGATTTCTTTGATTCGTTAAGGTGTTCCATTTTCCACGTCGTTTTCCAATGGACGTCAATCAAAGCCGGCAACGCATTTTGTAGCTCCTCTGGCAAAATGTCCATGGGCTGCAGTATTCACTTACCATCAGGTGATCTGCAAGCTCATTTGCCCCCTATCCTATAAAAAATCAAATGTCAATACAGGAGTGGAAATATTTTCTAATCAGAATAATAATAATCGTCTCATAACTACATCGCCTAACATAAGCAAAAACCTAACCCACAAAATAATTTTCACCATAAAACTTGGACTAACACTGCACACATTGCTGTATTGACGGATCTTCCTTTTTTGAAGTCGGTTGAAATTGTAACAGTCCCAAATGTATTTAGTCGAGTATACATCTCTTCGCTTGGTTAGTTTTTAATCAATACCAAGACACGAGGGGACGCCGTGACCCGCGGCTATGAGGAACTGACACGCGCCGGGACGCGCCGCGGGCGTGTGGGCCTGACGCGATGCACTGATTGGAGTTACGGAGATAGACGGTACGCGGTAGAGAACATGGTTAATTGAAGTGACTAATATTAGTTTAAAGATGCTCAGGTCAAGTTAGCTTCCTATTTGTAAAAAATTTATAACTTTTTAAAACGTTTTCTCTTAATATAAAACTAAAACTGTAAATGATTAAAAGCAGTACAGTTGAATGAATAATTTACTAGAAATATTTCTATAATAACGAGCGATTGTCATATCTCGTCGTAGAAATCATCGTTCTAATCCAATTACGGGGCCATGTGGCGGGAGTATCGCAGAAATATTTGCTGGTTTCCTTCAGTCGTACCCAAGAGCAGATTAATAACGACGATGAAACAGTAACCAGCATTCCATTTTTGAATTTCATAATACAAGGATCTCGTTAAGTGTTTTCGAAATGTTATTATTTCAAATGTCGTTCTTATCACGAATTGAACTGAATTGAATAAAACATTATTCAGGAAATATCACAAACGGCATACTGTTTATCCGATTTAAAGGGCGACCGTGCGTCTGATACAACAAACGATTCTAACAGCTGCCCATTAGGTGGGTCCACACTGGATGACCTACCACGCTCTAATCGCGGTAGGAGAGTGCTCCTGCGATCCAAAGGTACATTCAGGTGTTTGATAGACGCGCGTGCTTGCAGAGAATGTTCGTTCTGCTCCTTGTTGTGGTTGATCCTTTTTTCCACAAATCGTGAATGTGATCGTGTAGCGCGGATCGTCTAGTGTGGACTCGGCTTTTGACGAGGCGATGTCGAGCAAACGAGCTCCCGTGTGTCGTGACGAGCGACGAACAAACGTGTCGCGGCCTGTTACATTATATAGAGACCATTAACCGTATCTGACTGAGACAACAGGAATTTGCAACACCGACTTTCGTAATGTTGAGGAAACGTGTAGTCGGTAGTCGCTGTGTCAAGTCATATTTTAATTAACGATGCTGCTAGCTTGTGTAGTGGTCGCATAAATATTCATATTGATTTCTAAATGTTAAAAATTACTTTATTACGATATGATGGAGTTACGTTTTTTTGAGACTTGTGAGTGCAATGTGCACGGTAATGTCAACAATAGATACTCATTGTTGGTAGAATGTTTATTTTGTGTTAGCAAATGGTTTATTTGTAATTCAGCTGCGTCGTGCGGTGCTGTCAGCGAGAGATCCGGTGATTCTGCTAATTAACTCTCGCCACGCTCTGACCTTTAGGTCTATCCTCGTGTGTACAAGGTACTGTCAGCTGCAGGATTGTTTGTTGACTAGCTTTGTAATATTACTAAATGATTTACATTTGTATTTTGAAATATTAAGACAATAGCCGGGACCCATCTTTAAATTGTTTATTAAAATAAACGACCCAATCACTTAAATAAATTCAATCACATCATACAATTGAAGAGATTATGTCGAGCGATTTTCCAGATGGTTCACTTACACGGCCCGTTTCTATGTGAGAGTGGCGTTACTGTCGCAATGAGTACCTACTTGAGAGTGCAGGCTGCTACAAGGAAGCTCAATTACCGCCGCGGTCGTCCGCTCCCAATGACTTGCATTTGTCAACAGCACTGCGTCTCCCTCTCGTGGAAAAGTATTGGAACTTTCGAAGCCATTGTGCTCCACTCCCGCTGAGTGGTGACCATTAATTTCCGACCCATTACTACAACGCTTTCATCGTAGATCTAATGGACATGTGTCATATGCAGTTTTCCGCTAATCAATGAAAATGACATGGATATTAAAATAAACGAATGTAAAAAGGTCGACTTTCAAAAAATCCGATTAGGACTAAAGCTGATGCTTGAATTTTGGGCTCTTCTACTTCACGATCGTTTTGTGTTTGTAAACAGTGACAAGATAGGGAACGTCGAAAATGAAACGACCACAGTTAATTGACTCGTTCGTTTGTGATATATTGCGAAAGAAAACTGTGCAATAGCGAGAAGCATTCAAAGCGGACTGGTCGCTAGGATCCGTTCCAATTACAAGCAATTGGAGCAAGACCGTATCGACGCGACCTCGAGCCGTCTAACTGCAAACTACACTCCTCAATCAGCGAAACCGCACGTTTGTTCCGACATTCCCCAAAGTTGATTGATCAAAGGTTCTGCTCGTATTTAGAAAACACGACGTAACGAGTGCACCCGATCGCTATCTCAAAGTAACCGACGGGCTCCACTGCGAGAGATAATAAATGAAGTATTGTTGAAGTTTTGCAGTTAATTCGAAATTCATTTCTGAGTAGTATTTGAAGATTGCGAGGGGCGCTTATTGCGAAGGTCTTAAATATTCTAAATATTCCCGCGGGCCTGCCTGCCTGCCGGGATCATCCGCCGCTGTATAATTCACGGAGAAAAATTGCGAAGTCCAAGTGAGCGCGACGCGAGGCATTAAGCTCCGGATCTCTTAGGGTCGCGCCCCACTCTGTCGCCGAAATCTAATTTATCATATCATCCTCATAAATCATGCGTCCATTCGAGATATGAAAATTTTATTACGTTTCTTCTTTTCTTTGAATGCATTTTTAAATGGACAAAAATAAATGAATACAATTTACAAGTTCACTGATTACATATTTCAATTACTCGAAGTTTCTTTATGGGTCTACATGGGTTGTTATAAAAATGAATATGTTAAAACGGAAGGAATAGCTGAGGCAATCAGTCGGAAACCTTAGACAAGTCAGCGTGATGTAATTTCACCCGGACATACAATGTTACTGCATACTATGAAACTTATTTGCATATTACCAGCGACTATAATATTTCAAACGAAATTAAAAATACGACTTTAATAAAAAGTGTGTCCAAAGTCTCTTAATGGCCAGAGCACACGAGGAACAGAACAGGACCTTTTGTTCATCATAAGTAAATCATATAGAGACGTACCGTAAGACACATAAGTTACTAGAAGTTCGCGCAAATATCTTCAGAATAACTACATAGGCAAACATTTCATGATTTGACATTACTTGGCATAATTATATTTTTTGAAGCTTCGTCGATTTAAGGTGAATAACAGATGAGTATACATCTGTCCCCGCGGACTTTACAAAATCTTCGTTCTCTATGAACAATTATAGTCCATCGTGTGCGCGGGCCAGTACTTATTCATTCACAGCCACCTAGGAATATTTCATCTCTCGTTATCAGTGTGACAGTGAAAGCGAGTAAAAGCCCGTACATGAGACGATCTTCCTTTGAGTGGGCAATAAATAAGCGATGGCTCTTATCACGCACAGACAGCGACTTAATGTTTTACACGTTTTGTGATAAAAGCATTTATTGCTGTTTCGGTGAGATATTGTCTCTATTTGTAAGAAAAGTGTAACCATATATTTATAACGTAATCAGGGGAGAGAGAGAAGAATACCCACGGAAGAAGGTGTAATCCAGTGCAATAAAAAGTATTAAATGTAGTTAATTTTTTATTAATCATATGATATGACATAGATAATTAGGAATATAATAAGTAGAAAGTACCTAATACACGATATAGATAGATACAACAAAAGAGGAAAACGAAATGATTATCAAATTGTTCACTCTAATAAATTCCTGACTGAAAAACATCATTGTTTAAAATAAAACATTTAATTTTTACCGTGGAAGAGCCATGCATTTGCACGAGTGGGCCGGCTCGACCGAAGTGATACCACGGCCTCACAAAAAACCGGCGTGAAAAGACGCTTGCGTCAATTCCCCACCCCTTCCCCATTAATTGCCCATCCATTCCCTCTCCATACCCCATAAAAGGCTGGCAACGCATTTTGTAGCTCCTTTGGTGTTGCAAATGTCCATGGGCGACAGCATTCACTTTCCATCAGGTGATCTGTCAGCTCATTTGCCGCCCTATGACGCCATAATTAACGAAGAGGAAAATCAATTATTTATTTATTATCGTTTACAAATAATAACATGTCGTGTAAACACGTCGCTGTCACGTCGCACTTTCATTACCCCCTTATTAACTCATCGTAGCGACGTGTCACATGTCACTCCTACCTCGCGACTGCAGTTTTACGCATTTCGCCAAACCCGGTTTATGCCTCGACGTGAACTAAACCACGGCCGAGTCGTCAAATTTTAGCCCTAGTTTATTATGTCGTAATATCACTTACACAAAAAAAAAACTAAAATTAACTAGGTATAACAATAACAAACAGTCCCTTACGAAAGTCTTCGATAGTATTTCTAGATGAGATAAACAGCGACTCATATCGATAGCAAAGCAGATTCAATTAGCGACATACCTACTGTCCACGTACAATACACATAGACTGTTCATCTTCTATTCATTTTCACATCTTTTTTTCTGATTTTTGACTACTACTTATACGAGCTATCCCTACATATACCTACTTATACATATATACGCGATATTTTTTTAAATAATGTAACCTTCCACTTCGCCCAAATAAGTAGATATCTGGAAGATTTATAATTTATAGTTTGATTAATGAATTACATTTCTGTATTTATCAACACCTCTATTATTAAGTATTGTAATCATGATATATTTTTAATAGTCGAGGAGCTCACAGCTCGCGCGTAACTACAGCGTTTACGAATAGTCTTCCGGCCGATAGCAACCTGACATTAAACAACACTACTAATTGCCCACTCGACGCCTGTCATCAAAACACTCTGCTATCATTACATTCACACGGTTCCTCTATTATACAGCTGTAAATAATATTTACATATGACTGCTTATAGCCCAGTCAATTTATGTAGCAAAACTCAGAAATCTAGGTAAAAAGCGTACAAAGTATCGAACAACACACGCGCGAAGTAACTCTACACTCTAAAGTAGCGTGGCAACAAAGTGTGTCAATTGAGTCGAGAGATCTTCAAGAAATGCATCTCTGTTTAGGAATGCACGACGTCGTTTGTGAAAACAAAGCGGAAATAAAACCGTGGATTGAGAGCGCTCGAGGCGACACTCGTGACACTCGGGACACTCGAGCCGACACTCGGCGACACTCGGGCGCAGACGCTCGTCCGCGCCGCACTCTGCCGCGCTCAAATTAACCTGCAGCGCGTCGAGTGCACCGGACAAGGATACTGTTTTTGTACATATTTAATTACGTGTTTAACAGAAGAAATGCCTTGAGAACAGAATACTTATACTAAGTTTATTTACGAATTATATTTTATGGACATACAGGACTTTTCTTATTTTCCGGACAAAGTTTAAAAAATTTCATACAAATAAGGGTCTGAAACTAAATAAAAGGTAAATCATTACGTAGCGCTGCCTGAAATATAACGGACTTACTACACCGCTTACAGAATATGTTAACACAATTTTGGACATGTTTTTGTTACCTTTTCTGAAGATAGTCAAATTCGATCATAATATAGCTTATTATATGAATAGATAGATAGAAGATAATCCACCTTCGAAATGATCGCATAAAAAATCCGTCCTAATTCAAAATATATTTCTACTTAACGCAGATATTACGAAAGTTATAATAATATTTCGGTAAATATTCTGATGAACTTCCTTAAACTTTATTTGCAATTTTAATTATGCCAGTATTATGAATGCGGCAACATAATGTAACCTCGCAGCGATACTCGCGCACATTATCATGCAAAGTTGCTTATTGCCTCCAACTGCCTCGCGCCGCGCGTCTTCGCACAACTTTTCCTGTCTGGCGACTAAATGAAGCTGCGAGCTGGCTTTTACTGCGACATAATATAATAACTAAAGACGAGTTGTTCAATTACACCGCGCACTAGTTTCATTGCAATTAAGGAAATTGTTTAATGGTAGTGTTTCGGAGCGCGAAATGTTTCAAGTATGAAGTGAATTTTGGGCGACTGTTAAGTCTCATGTTTAATTTGATAATTACTTATGAGTTGCTAATTTATGTAGTAGATAAATTTTGCGTAATTTAATAATACTCCAAATAACACTTATCATTGACGAAAAAGTTGTAAAATATGAACTTTTTTATATTTGATTCTTCTTGATCACGATTTTGGTTTGAAATTTTCGACCGAGTCTCGCTCCATACAGGAAGTTCTTCATCATCCGACTTCCGACTCAGTAAGTGTCCTGTATGTGCCTGTATTCTCGACCTATTTTCACCTTTACATACTCCTCAAATAAAATTGGTATAAATAAAATAATATATATTTTACTTTCCGTGGTAGATAGAGTTTAATTTTAATTTACTGACTACGGTTCGTAATGGGCCGACTCGACTAGCGCAGAACCACAACCTCACAAAACATCGGCGTAAGTTAATAATATTAAGTTTCGCACAAAGAATGAAAGAACGAGGTTAGAACCTTAATCTTAGTATTTCACTTTACTACCTACCAAGTGTGGTATTTTTTGTAATTCTCTTTTAAATGCAACACGTTCAAACGTCGACATCGCCACTTAATAATCATAATTTAAACTGTTAATATAGGTCACTTAACTATAATTCCTCGGATGATGTTGTTCGATATTAAGTTATATTAGTTTCGTATTAAACCGAAGTGAGAAAGCGTGACGCCCGTCATTACTGGTCGTGTAACGTGTCGGCCGCAGGCTCGGGGCTGATCTATTATTAAAGGGATGGAAAAACTAAATTGCTAAACATCTTACCCTTGAAATTACCCCATAATTTTATATTTAGTTTAATTATGTTATTTTGGGATCTTTAATGGCGAACTTAATAGCTTTTTAATAATAAACCTAGTAGTTTTAGTTTCTAATGATTTTGTTTGCTATCAAACTAAAACCCTTATTGACTTCAAGGCATAATCGTGCGAAATAAAAAAAATTCGTATGTAGTAGGTATATTAAAATTTCAAGGAAAAAAGTTTTATATGTACAAAGCGATATATAATAATGTTAAACCTAAGTATCAGTAGAATAGATACTAGCACAACCGTAGGTAAGCGCCAGACGTAGCGATTTGCTACGAAGGACATTATAGCTTTCAATGCGCGCTAAACAGTCACTGACAATAATCATAATGACCCAATCATTAGTATAAGAAAGGAGTAAAAAGTAACAAACACTTAATGTCCAAAACAATACAAAACCTAAATTTAGTAATACCAAAACACCAAAAAGTTTTCATTTATCCCTATAGCATGCAAGGCGCTTTCGCTTCACGGCTTCAATGCATTATGCAGACGATACCAACTTAAACCCTCAATTACGTACGCAAAACTCTCGTAATCTCACGATTTCAGAACACAATATTTTCATTACGCACTTCGAGGGCTCTCGGGGAAAAACAAGATTACTTTCTGAAGTATGAAGCGAAATGACGCTAAAGCGGGACTAACTCAATTTACGCTCAGTCCGGGGCCGGGGCGACCCCTCGCGGCCGGTGGATTAACTCGATTATCAAAATTCACGGGCGGTAATGGGCCGATAATACCCGCTGATAGTACGCACCTGTCGCCGGCTCTCACGGCCCCTGACCACCGCGTAATACCACTATTGTTTGATGATTGAAATCATAGATATACTTTTCGTATAATAGTAGCTGTCACCACCTATGCTGTTCAGATTTGAGTAACCACGTACTAGTAGAGTAGGTATTTAAATATTTTTGTATTATGGTTAATGTCTACATTAAAACTTTAATGGGTAAATTTAGTTTAACGAAATAACATTCGAGGAAATCCTTATAAAACTACTTTATATAAATTATCCACGCATTATAAAGTTAAAGGTCGTGCTACAAGAATGTTTTCGGGTCGTGTATATTAAAATGGAGCAATATTGCTTTTACATTTATTGTTATCAAGTACAATTCTATACCTCCTTTATTTTCGTAACTTTCATTAGTATTTCCTTTGTCAATGAATGGACCTTTCGTTACCTGATTTGTTAAGCTTTCATAATATGTTATTTCAGTCTTCCATATCGGCAAATAGGCACTACAATTTTTTTTTCATCTGCGCTTAAAACATCAACATCTAGTTAAACATCTGCATTTTAAAAACATTGCAACTGATAACCAGCCACTGAATAATTCAATAATTGATTTCAATTCGATATAATTTCACTTGGAGCACTATATTTATGTTTCTTTATTTTTTCCCCTTTATATCATATCCTAAGTAAATTATGTACCTATTGCTAATCTGCATTCGAGGAGCGCGGGGCCGGCGCGCGCGGAATGGCCGACATTTAATTAAAGAAGAGCCGCTGGCCGCGGAGGCGCAATTAAACCTTATTGGGGCAATCGGACCGAGCGCCCGAATAAATACCTATCGAGGGTCCCTATCTCTGCGAACGAGCGCAACTTCGCGTTTACTTTACCCCAATTTCTTACGTGATGCGAAATGTAAAACTTCTTGTAAACTTT